>LWMK02000542.1:6655-34442 GCA_001693075.2 Taenia saginata
GTAAATGAGTGGCCAAGTGGGTAGAGAAAAGATTTATTTCATGCTCATGCATGTAGCCACATCAAGGCGAAAGAAGTAACAACTCTCTGGGCTGGGGTTAGGCTTGGTAATCAAAACAGGGTAAACGGGTTTCCATGTTTAATCACCTTATGTTTCCCAGGATCCAATGAGCAAAAGATTATACACTTTGCCGATATGGTATTGTGAATTTCTGTGCTTGCTAACTGTGTTGCTTCGCTGCCATAATGGGGCTGCACGCACTTTCAACCGTTTTTCGCATATGCTCGTAGTCATTCTCTGTGGCCTCATTGTCGAGGTCCATCCACTTAAGCACGGCCTCACATATCTCAAGTGTACAATTGCGTTGCTCCTTCGACATCCTTTGTCTTATCTCGTCGCCTGCTAACTTCGATTGTATGGTGAAGATATAGCTTTCTAGCTTATTCCTTGCTGCCATCTCACTTCTCTGCTTCTCATTCTCCAGCTTCAACTCCTTAGCTTTACAAATCATTTGTTTAGTCTGTCCCTCCGAGAGACGACCAGCATACCTAGCATAGACGTTCATCTGCTGCCCTGACAAGACGTTCACCGCTGACACATTGAGAATGCCATTCCTGTCAATAGCAAATGTAATTTTTATCCTAGAAAACCAACGCGGCGAAGGTGGGTTACGCAGCACCATAAACTTTCCCACCAAGTTGTTCCCATTTGGCACCAATTGCTCACATTCGTACAACCAAAATGACATGTTTTGTTGATTGTCAAATAATGTAGCGTGCATCATCACTTTATTCGATGAAATTTTCATGTTACGCTCTATTAGCGTCGTTATTTCACCATCTGGCGTCGCCAACTTCACTGATAAAGGTGCTACTTCCAGCATCACCAGCGACTGTTTGCCAATCATGCTAGACGCCAGCAACGCTGCGCCACACGCTGCTGCCTCGTCCGGATTTATGGACCTGTCAAACTTACTGCCACTGAAGAAGTTTTGTAGCAAGTGCTGCACCTTCAATATACGCGTTGATCCACCCACCAGTAATATCTCGTGAACATCGGCCTTGTCCAACCTTGCATCGATCAAAGTCTGGCACACTATAGCCAACATTCTATCGAAGAGGTCCGAGCACAGTTGCTCAAAACGATGTCGTGAGATGGACACAGAGAAATCCGCGCCCCCATACAACGATTCCACATCGATGTTTGTGCACTCAAGCAAGCTCAACGTTCTTTTTGCTTTCTCACACGCCTTTCTCGGACGACTGATGGCTTTTGCGTTGAGTGTCAATTCTAGTCCTCTGTGATCTTTCTTAAACTTCTTCAGGCAGTAATCTACTAGTCGAGAATCAAAGTCACCACCACCCAAGTGCGTGTCACCACCGACAGCAATCACCTCGAATTTTTTATGCCCTATGGACATGACAGACACGTCGAAGGTGCCACCACCCAAATCGAAGATGAGTACGTCGCGCTGCCTGTTAACCCTCTTGCCCAAAGCGTAGGCAAGAGCAGCTGCCGTTGGCTCACTGACGATGCGCATCACATTCACACCCGCTATTTTGCCTGCATTAATCGTTGCCTGACATTGGTTGCTGTTAAAATACGCTGGAACAGTGATCACAGCATCTGTTATCTTCTTGCCCGCATAAGCTTCTGCTGTCTTCTTCATCTCCAGCAGCACCATAGACGAGATCTCCTCTGCAGTAAATTGTTTTGTCTTACCACAATACTTCACTTCAACCTTCGGCTTCGTACTCGAGTTTATCACCTTAAATGGCATGTCCAACCTTGCATCGATCAACGTCTGGTAAACTATAGCCAGCATTCTATCGAAGAGGTCCAAGCACAGTTACTCAAAACAACGCCGTGAGATGGACACAGAGAAATCCATGCCCCCATACAACGATTCCACATCGATGCTTGTGCGCTTAAGCAAGCTCAACGTTCCTTTTGCTTTCTCACAAGCCTTTCTTAGACGACTGATGGCTTTTGCTTTGAGTGTCAAATTTATTCCTCCGTGTTCTTGTTTAAACCGATTCACGCAGTAATTCACCAGTCGAGAATCAAAGTCACCACCACCAAAGTGCGTGTCACCACCAACAGCAATCACCTCGAATTTTTTATGCCCTATGGACATGACAGACACGTCGAAGGTGCCACCACCCAAATCGAAGATGAGTACGTTGCGCTGCCTGTCAACCCTCTTGCCCAAAGCGTAGGCAAGAGCAGCTGCCATTGGCTCACTGACGATGCGCATCACATTCAAACCTGCTATTTTGCCTGCATTAATCGTTGCCTGACGTTGGTTGCTGTTAAAATACACCGGAACAGTGATCACAGCATTTGTTATCTTCTTGCCCATATAAGCTTCTGCTGTCTTCTTCATCTCCAACAGCACCATAGACGAGATCTCCTCTGCAGTAAATTGTTTTGTCTTTCCACAGCACCTCACTTCAACCTTCGGCTTTGCAATCGAGTCTACCACCTTAAATGGCCAGTTCTTCATACCACTTTGCACTGCCTCGTCAGTGAACCAACGTCCGATCAGTCGCTTTACATCGTACACCGTATTTGTAGGATGCATTTCTGCCTGCTTCGTTGCGGCAGCACCGGTGAGGTATTCTCTATCCGTAAATGCGACGTAGCTCGGTGTCTTGCGTTCACCCAGGCCATTGGCGATGATTTCAACCTTGCCGTCTTGAAAAACGCCGACACAAGAGAAGGTGGTTCCCAAGTCAATACCAATAGCTGGACCTGCTGACATGCTTTCGAGAGATAGGCAATGTCAGCATGTACGTTCCGGCAATGATGGTCCTCATGAACTAGGGACTCTATATTAACTGCTCCTGATGACTGAATATTTCACACTGCGAATTAAGCACTAGAATACTCTTGGCCAATCAGGAACCGGCATTAACTATTGCTTCTATTGGTTGACAACTACACACGCGAAAGTAATGACGCACGATATAGGCTTTGATGTGAATACGCCCTTAAGTGAGTAGCTCAGTGTTGAAATGGTAGTGGTAGAAATGAAGCTGCAGAGAAGCGAAATCTTGTTGTTTCACTGTTGGTAATATCCAAGTGTCAATGTGTCTCAAAGCATTAACCTAGGAATGCTTGATCGGAGTGCCATGGTCTTCCACGCGATCATTACCCTCTCTAGTGTAAAGCAGTCAGGTAAGGAAGCTTTTATTGTAGGTGTGCATGTCCGTGGGTTCTGATGTGCGTTTGGAACCATTTACGACAATTCTCGAAAGTCCCACACATTTAAAGCAAATTTTAAAATGAAAAATCCCCTGTGTAATAACTGTGCATGCAAAAATTGAGTCCTTCAATGTCACTTTGGGCACATGATGCGCCTATTATACAAACTTGGAGCAGCAAAACCAGTTTTTGTTAAAATCAAGCTCTCTCTCTATAGCATCATTTTGATGTGAGCCTCTTTTCCTTCAAGCTACCTTATCCTTTAATTTACGCCACCTTTGCACCAAATTTGATGCCGCATATTTACAAAATTTGTATTCCGAATAAAAGATGTTCCTTTTCGCTAATGCTTTGCACCGTGGTGATGTCTTAAACAGCTTTCTCCTGAATAATAAGCTTGCTTCGTGCGTAAAATTATTGCCAATTATATAGTGCAAGGTAAAATGCTGGTGGTTGCACCATGAGATATCACTGTAGCACCTACACTTACACCGCGAGTGAGAACAGGTTACCATCGTCGTGCCAAGTTGACTGCGATTAGCCGAGTTTTCGTTCAAATTGGTACACTATCATTCGTTCGCAATTATCCCCATTTCAAAGTGCTGTGTGTTTATTGATAATTCTCAAACACATTTGTTGCACCAAAAATTGCAATAGGTCTCCACATTTAAAAGACCCTAAACAGTTTCAATTCCCACTTCAACTTGCGACATAGCTCTATCTTAGGTTTAGCCTCAAACAAATTAGATCCACCATTCATCCTGTTTCCATGTTTACTTACACACATCCATCTGGTGGTATTGAGGTGATCCCTTGTTGAAATTGTTCGTTCCTACGTCTACAAACTGAATGCCTTAAGTTTTACCTTCAATAATTTTTCTTTATTTATCATCCTCTTCCAACTCTCCTTGCACCTTCTCCTTCTCCTTATCTTCTGGTGATGAAGGTGCTAACCTATGCGCATAAACACCATGACAAACACCAAGCTTTCACTCAAACAGTCAGACACCTAAATCACTCTGTGGAAGCGTTTCATTACAACGATGCTCTTCGTAGAGAATAGTCATTGGTTAAGTTGTGAGTACTGTCAATGTAAAGCCGTCCCAGTAACTGATAATAAAATCTTTTCCGTTTGCATGTCTCATTGCCTGCTATGCTCTTCGACTACTTGCCGCCATCCCTTATGGCTTCGGCACAACTCAAACCAGAACTAAAAAACGCCATAATCAAACAGGTGAGCGCAACAAAATAAAACGATTTGAAGGCTTGCCCTAATGCAATGTAGTATAGGCAACAACTAATGTGCTCTATTTTTTAAGGTGCCTTCGTCACATTCAAGTGGAATGGAGCCACCCAAAAGCTGATGAATGGAGGGAATGGCTACCAGACAAAGTTGTATTTTGATTGGCTAAATAGGTCCATGCTTTTAAAAGACCTTTAGCCAGTAGTCATCACACTCAAATGCAAATGGAAATGAATCGGAAAGCGCTTAAAAATGTAGAAGGAACCGCTTAAAATGCAAAATAAGCTCTACCGTTTTATAGCAGGAATCCTAAAATGAAAAGGAGGGGTGATATTATGACTGGACTTACGAGAACAGATTGTTCAGTCTAGGAAGAGCAGCTGTGCAGGTGGCGATGTTGAAAAGCATTGATGCATCATTCCTCAACATAGTCGAAAGTGCATAGACCGATCATTCTTTTACATATTTTAGCTTAATTCAAGCATTTAGCTGGGACCATTCTGAGGCCTCTTAAGTTGGTCATCGTGTTTCTGCTGATGATCGTCCACTTGGAATGCAACCAGGTATAAGAGCTGTATGCATGAGTCGATAAGCCCTCATCTGTTCAGGTAGAATAGCAGCAAGTAGTAGTAGTGATGAGTTTTCCTCTGAATTAACACTCGTGTTTTCCTGCAATCAGTGTCGACATCCACTAGTTGCGTGCTGTGGCTTGCAGTTGAACGTATAAAATTTTAGTTGAGATGTTCGTGGGGGAAGCAAAATGTCCTTTGCATTTAAGCGTTTCTCATGTCAAAAGTCCCAATCCACGGCGGGTAGATGCGGCTATACTTTTTACACGCTAGGCCATTTTCGATGCTAGCCACAGTTGCCATGCAAAAATTTAATACAAACCATCGTTATTTCCCTCTGACAGCGCCGACTCCTACGTGAAGGATGGCGTAAGAGGTTGACTAAGGGGTACAGGAAAGACGGTACTTGAAAGAGAAAAATGACTTTGTACCACTCTGTTTATTTGCTCTACTCGTGCTGAAGTCAAGACACTACTTAGGTGCCCCGCAATCGCATCTTTGCCCTAACCTATGTCCAATGTAAACGTGTTCCCATGCATAATGTATTCTTTCGCTTTGGAAGAAATCTAGCTACTNCCATGCATAATGTATTCTTTCGCTTTGGAAGAAATCTAGCTGCTATGCAGTTACCAGGTTGTTTCACGCTAATAATAAGCAAAGACAAGCCTAAGGAGCACACAAAAGCGCTACCACCTCAATCTGCCCTGAATTCTGCTGCAGCTGCAACTACACAGCATTAGCATGGGTGTTATTTTTTAAACTGTAACACATGTTTAGACGCACCTGTGGAGCTGGAAGCAGTCAGCACATGCAAATTTCAAAACGGGGTGATCTTTGAGAGAGGGACAAACAGAAGAGTTATTTAAGATCTACATCTGGTGTACTTTTGTAGCACCTCAAAAATGTCTTCCGATAACCAATCCGATCACTTCAAAGAGGCGAAGACAGAGATGGAAGAGAGAATTCTTAAAACAGCAACAAGACTTTTTTGACTCTAATCTACTGATCCAGTGCGATCGGATATCTTTGCGGTATTGTGGCCATTAATCACTAACAATGGAAGGCTTCCTACCATATTACATTTTACTGAAATAGTCGCCATCATAATCAAGGCTCAAAGCCTGTTGCACAAGGCACAAAAGAAATGGGAGTTGAGCCCACACAGAATCCTTGTAAAGGCAGGCAATACAGGCAGTTATATCCACCTCTCTGCTTTTATTACCAAAATATTTGTTCGTCTTTGCATTTGACCAGGCTGATATCCAAAGTTTACGCTAACACAATGAAACGGTGATGACCGCACACCGAGCAAATCTAACCAAGGGTTTGCAAAGAGTGATGCGTTGCCCCCTTTAGCCTTTCCTAACCCAAAGGGTCAATCGCTTTAAAGACAAATTTCGACCTCTGCATGGCCTTGTCATCTAAGAAATGGGAGGAGCTCGTTTTGCACAGCTTAAAATCGCATCGAGTCGCTGTTTGCTCTCCAGCATTTCAAAATCAAATCCACGACGAATACTACGCATCACCAAACAGAATGGTGAAATCATTTTGCATTTAGATATCTTACCACTCACACTGAGGACGCACTTCCGTGGAAAACATGGAACTGAGAGGGGGACCAACGCAACCATACGTGGTACTCATATTAGGAAAGGGGAGCACATGTCGAGAAAGCAGTGCCCCAAAATTCAAATTGAACTTAAAGGCCTCCTCGTAGCAAGTCTTCTCATGCATTTCGATGATACCTGACCACTCACTGTGCGCTAGCCTTTGTGCAGCACCTTTTTATCGACCAAATGAAAGGGCAGGAATTTTCACAAATTCTCATCAGATAAAAGGAACTTCGCATTCAACTGATGAAATAACTCAAAACTTGGATCGCTAGAGCTTAGCAGCCCTCTAGAAACACAGTCAACTTCACCCTGGGTTTGCCCAGAATAGTTCGGCCGTCCTCAAGTAGTGAACCAATTAACTGGTCAAGTATGTTCTTCACCGCAAACAATATATTTAAAGCGAAAAAAAACACTAAAGCTTACCTTTTGCGATGATCTTAGAAGATATTTTTATAACAACCGAGAGCAGCGAACGCCACCATGAATTGAAAAGGCACTCGGACTAGTACGTGATGTGCCTAAGACAATGACATTTTACCTGCATTTAAGCTCTGCGCCCCTTCCGAGACTTCTCTGAAGGCAGGAGAAGACATAGATGTTCGGCAAACGGAAAGGAACTGGTGCTGCCGGCATGGCTCAGAGGCCAGCCAACTCTGCGAAGGGAATCAGGCCTACCCAATTCGTCGTATCGGAAATGAGAGTCAAACGAGCAGCAAAGCATTACGACTGCAGCTTAATTTAATGATTGGAAAGTGGACAATGTCTTTGGAGTGTGAGGTCGTAAAAATGAATCTGTTCTACTTTCTCCTCATCTACCCACTTCCTTTTAAGCATTTCAAGCACCTCGTATTTACTGTTTACGCTGCAAATGCCCCACTGATTTTTAGTTATATTTTGCGAAAAAGTCAACTTTTGAATTTAGGAATTTGGACTCAAGACCCAGTTAATCCTCATTTTGCATTTCAACAGTTTGCTTTTTATTAAATGCATTTGCCTTGCTATAGCGTCCCATCGGTGCGGCGTTTGGATATTCTCAAGATTGTCACCGTCCTCACCTTTGGAAGCAAAAGTTCTTCATCATAAAGTAACAAGAAGATAGTGAAAACTGGTTTTCGGATAATTTAACCGAATGAATTTACATCAGGTCTTCGGAGTAGTAACACTACGCAGTCTCTTTTTACGTGTTTCCAGCTCATGCAAAAATGCAACGCTATGCATTTATTTTTGAATTAACTTGCCCAAACCAAACATTACTAGATCACAATGGTAAGTTATTTGGTCAAAAATCCACTGCTTACTCTAGCAACGCTAATGTGTCGAATTTAGAACGTAGCTATTAGTTTTATAGCTAGCACCTACTTCGCTTCACTTTTTTCTTGACAAGCACTTTACACAAGTCCAGCCTCATGGAAAGATTTTTCAAATTATTTTTGATTTGAAAATCTGATCACCTACTTAAATCGAAATGTGCGTCAAACAATTTCACTTCTGATTAAAGCCCAACATTGACAACTAGGTGGACGTCTCACTGCTCTGCCACCAAGGCGGTTGAAAGGCCAGTAGACTAAAGTAACCTTTGGCAAAGACAGGACACAAAGGACTCCAGGTACACTAGCGGATGCTAGTAAAGGGATTCAACAAACTAACCTCCACGTAGTTGTCAAATGGTAATGCTAGCCGTCATATCAACTTAAAAGCAGCGCGCACTGGCATAACATGACAGCATTTTGGAGCTGCCTCACAAAGGAAAAGACACTAAAAGTTTACTCAAGCTGCATTCAACCTTCTCGCCTTCTTGGTATATATGCTCCTGCACAAAGTAATTTTGAATATCTCGTCATTTCCCAAGCACAACTGACCTTTTGAAACCTATCCACCCAACTGCCTACAAGTCACACGTTCTCGACCTTCTAAAGCCGTTCTCAAAGCTAAGTAGTAGCATTTCACCATTCAACAAATCACAACACAACAGTGAAACGGAGAAACAAATCGGGACTACACTTTAAAATGCACCCATCACCTGTGTCAACAAACTGCGATCCAACAAAATAAAAACATTGCAACACCTGTTGAGGCAAATTATGCCGCAGCCGTCAGCTGGTCATGCAAATGAGCCGCGTCTACGCAACAGAACACCTCCATCGCCAATTCACACACACGCACTGCAATTCTCCCAGCCCTTTTTCTCCCCCAAAGACAATAAGACACATCATACTCGGTCAGAACACAGAGAAGTGCATTTAGCATACCAGCGACACACCCCACGAACGTACAACGACAAGACAAATAAGTCGCTCCATCACCAAAATCCTTCATTCAACAAGCCATCAACGCATTACACCGTCCACTTCGCCTTGTCCAGCACCATCCTCCGTGCTATCCTTGCTACTGCATCTTCAGGCGCCTCATCCCCATGGTGTGAGCTAGTTCCCTATGGGATGAAACAAAGTGCTAGCTACCACGCGCTTCCACGACCAGTGGAGGAAATGCTGACCTTAGAGCGAAAAGTCATACCCTGACAACGATGCGACTACGACAAATATAATGACAGAATAATTAAGCTTTGATAGAGTTTGCGGTTTGAAATCTACTGGCACATCGCAAGCATACAAATACAAGCCCAACCACTTGTCTCAGGCGGTGGAAATATACTCACTAGCATCAACTGGCAGATGACCGCTAAACAACACACTCACACACACACGAGAATCTTGAAATCACACAACTTTATGTGACATAAGTCACATAGGTAAGTATCTGCAGCATGAAGTCATTGACCATTTTCCGTTTCCCTTACAAATTAATCACGCTCGGACCATAGGTCATCCCACCCACTGCACCACTCACATGGGCGCCATTGAAATTGCCTCTTTGGACATGTTACCTATGCGTGGATACGCACCGATAACTTGCATCTCAAGCCTCAAACATTAGCCAAGCAATTATCGAAGGTGGCAATAAATCGTGCAGAGAATCATGCTTACATATCACAGCTTCGTGGTATAACCACACTACCCACTACCCAACATCTACTACACATCGGCTCTATCTCATACCGTGGTGGTCAAGGCGACTAAACCCAAACATCTTAGATTAAAAAGACCAAGAAAAACTAATAACCGCAAAAACTTAATAACATCTAATTCAACCTACAAAACTCTCTTGTTTCGGTCTTGCGTGGCGCACACCACAGTCGTTCACAGGCCCACTAATCACAAGGACGCATCGCTTATTTTCAGGATGAGCGATTAGTCCACATTAAGCAAAGGGACTTTTGGCGGAGTCAGTAGGTCGAATAATCGCAACACCACAGCTGTCCACGGCGACGCCCAGTTCAAAGGCGTCCAATGCAGTCTCGGTGGCTTCCCATGGGTCGGCTTCTAAATCCCAATACCCACTGCCATTTCCACCGTCGACAACGATAGACGTTGCTGGTGGCCTGATGAGTCGGGAATGCTGTTGAAAAGCGTCCCATAGACAGCACTGAAGGCAGCGGCGGCGGGGAAGCGAGTGTTAGTCAGTAACACTGCTCACCACCAACATCCACCATTCTTTAGAGGCTGACAAAATCAACATAAAAATACTCTGCTAACAGGATCCACGTGCAATGTGCAAATTTCAGAGGAGAAATTGACACCTAGTGCTGTTCGCGAATGACTTCATGCTTGGTGAGTTTTCCACATTCCAACAACAAATGAGGTCCCACTCGCCATGAAAACCTCCTTTATAAACCAACTCGCCACATGGAAATTCGCGGGGACAACTTAAATCAATCCGTTCCACAAATGCTCGGCATGACGAACAAACGTGAGTGTTATCTATAGACAACGAAAACTTATCCAGCTTTCCTTCGTGAATCGTGTCCAATAAAAAAAATACCGATTACCTGCAAAATACCATGAAAACGCATCTATGCATAAAATGAAAGTAGGCAAACATAATTTCAGCAAAAGAAATTAGACATCTAACAAATAATTGTATTGGGTCTCCTTAATTTCTCTATTTTAGCACCAACACAACCACTGTCAAAACCCACCACCCTTCCCACACGGGACAGTAAGCTTTCCTGCTATCCCATCTCTAATCTCACACTCGTCTCGTCACTCTGGCTTGCATCCATGCAATTATCCAATGCTTGCGCCAAACGGGGTTAAACCCATCGCAATGCCACTAAACACACCGGTATCGTACACGACATGATCCACATCGCAGAACCAGGGAGGCGCCAGCCCAGGTGACTGGAGAACCTTGCACTGTCTACCATCCCATAGAATCCTCAACTGTCGGTCCGTCATCATGGTGAGTTCGTGATACTCAAAAGAGGAGAAAAGAAAGGCAGAGGAGTGAATTCAAATGCACTGCAAAGCTAAAAATGCAAGTGCGAGTAACAAAAATACCTCATAAAGCAAACATTCGAGACGCCCACATGGTGCAATCACTGTAGCACCTACACTTACACCGCGAGTGAGAACAGGTTACCATCGTCGTGCCAAGTTGACTGCGATTAGCCGAGTTTTCGTTCAAATTGGTACACTAATGGTACACTACCATTCGTTCGCAATTATCCCAATTTCAAGGTGCTGTGTGTTTATTGATAATTCTCCAACACATTCGTCGCACCAAAAGTTGCCTCTCCAGACATGCAATAGGTCTCCACATTTGCAAAGACCCTTAACAGTTACACTTTTCACTTCAACCTGCGACATAGCTCTGTCTTAGGTTTAGCCTCAAACAGAGTAGATCCACTATTCATCCTGTATCCATGTTTACTTACACATATCCATCTGGTGGTATTGAGGTGATCCCTTGTTGAAATCGCTCGTTCCTACATTTACGAACTGAATGCCTTAAGTTTTAACTTCAATACCTTTTCCTTATTTATCATCCTCCTCCACTCCTCCTCGCACCTCCTCCTTTTCCTTATCTTCTGGTACTTAAGGGGCTAACCTATACGCACACACGCTGCGACAAACACCAAACTTTCACTCCAACAGTCAGACACCTAAATCACTCTGTGGAAGCGTTTCATTACAACGAATTGAGGCAAACATTTCCGAACAAACATTCGCAGATCTCCATGTAAGCATTCTTTTGCTACTGGACCTACCCCAAACACCAACTCATATCAAAGCTGAACCCACGACTCAATAACTATTTGGGTTCCACATAACACGTTTCGCAAAGATAATGCCACCGTAAAACCAATGTTACAAACTTAATAGGCAATTANGCCGGTATTTCATCAGGCATTAAGTATGAAAGGACCTACCAACAACTAGTAAAAAAGTGACGAAAGTAGACAAGCTGCAATCCACACTAGCCTGCGAAATTCGCAAAGCAATGTACAAGGCTTGATACACATCCAATGCCGCTTGGTGATGCCTCCATTCTTAGCAATGCTATACTTCACTAGAAAAATACGTTTCCCTGAACGTAAAGGTTAAAAACATTGTTCATATCAATCACAGCAAAGCGTACACTAGGATTAGCCGAATTTGATGCAAGCAAAGCCTCTCAGACTAGTATCTGAGCTGTCGAAGACCCCTCAAGACGCGCTGGCAAGATGAAGCTCAAACCGGCCGCGATTAGCTTTAATCTTTATAAACTACTAATAAACTATTCGGTCTGGCTGACTTGTATTTGGTATTTAACAAATCAGCCGCAATACTAGAATTATCCAAATGTAACAGGTATACACATATACACTTATGTTATTCGCAAAAGTTCAAAATATACATAAACGCATGCATTAAAGGTGAATTAAATCAGCAAAATATGCAAGAAGAGTAATTTGGTAAGATGGTGACTTTGCATGCTAATTAAAAGACGCATTTTATGATAGACGATTTTTGCCAGGCAGAATTCGCAGAAAACATTTGAAATTAAGGGAAAGTTGAGGTTTTACATTTGGCCTTTTTAAGTACCTCCACAATGGTGCCGTAATACTCTCTTTGAAACACTGGTTTTTGTCACTTTGGTAGCTATATTGTACTATCCGGTTGGTTGCCAGCAGCCCCTATTCCCTCTCTTTCCAGAATATATGTATTCTGCCTAGTAGTATTGTAATAATTTGTTTGTTTGAACTACCGGTTTCGGTCACTTGGGTGGCCACATTGTACTAGCCGGTTGGCCGACCTTTGGGCAGTGCCAACAGCCCCCAAGCCCTCTGTTTCCAGAATATATTTATTCTGCCCAAGTACTGCGCCTTCATTTACCTTAAAGGGAGTCTCGGGACGCTACATTGGTGGCAGTGGAAAGCGGACCCGACTTCGATAGATTTTATCCTGCTCCATGCCGCTTCTAGCAAATTTTGGTGGTGTGAAAGAAGTGCATGTGCTATGGATGAGAGAACCTCTGGTATCTCGTAACACGGGCTGAGATCAACGTCTAGCTTCGGCACCTCCCTCGCCCTCGTGTTCGACAGGGAAGCTATTAACAACTAAAGCGACACTAGCCGCGAATTCCAAGTTCAGTGGAACTACCAAGAGAGACCTGCGACGTTGTGGTCAAGCATCCTCCGTAAGCTCTCTCTCCTGTTCCCANCTTTAACGGATTTCTATCCTGGTCTATATTACTTGTGCTACGGATGGGAAAATCTCTGACATCCCATAAGGGAAGGGCTGAGATCGACGTCCATCCCCGGCACCTAAACCACCCTTGTGTTCTGCCGGAAAGCCATTAGCAACTAAAGCGACACCAGTCATGAACTCCAATAGGTATCAAGCATCCTCCATATGCTCTCTCTGCTGTACTTGGGCAATTCGTCTCCCTTCGGTGAATTGTGTATCTACAAATGTAGAATATGCAGGACGCCATTCGATAGCATGGTTTCACACGCCAAATAGACCGTGTATTTGTTGCTCCTACGCTTCCTTCATGCCGTGTAGGGTAGTTCGCTTGTCTCCTGGGAGAAGGACTTATGACTGGGAATGGCCTGTGCTGCGACGACTGCTAGAAGACCAAAAATGTCATCACTGCTTTCCCCAAACCGTCCATTCACAGGTTTGTAGTGTGCATCCCCCTATGCCCAAAAGGCTACGCTTTGTTCGTGCTTGTAATGGACTGCAGACGCAGTTGTTCACACCGAATCGGTCGCTTAAAAAGACCGAACGTTACTGATGTGTTTGACCTATCCGCCCGATAGAGTTTTCTCCAAATGGGGGATGTTCGAAAAAAAACTTCCTAAAAACAGTAAGATCAGTCAATTAATCTACGGAAAGTGCTACGACAAGAAGGCTATTCAAGATCATTTTTATTACTACAGTACTTGCCCATTAGAAGTGTACTGCCTCTTGTCCGTACATTTTTTACCTGTTTGGTTATATTTGTTTAAGTTGCAAGTGATCAACACTAATTCTTGGTGTCGAAAATCGACCGAGGATTATATTAGTTCAGATTGTATGAAGAGTATGGGAATAGGATAAACGTTGACTGGATGGTGTGTTGTTCCTGGCTATTTAAGTGGAACTGCTACCAAGCTCGTGCATTAGTGGGAGGGCCTGTGCCTTGGGTTGGAATGTTGATTATTGCAACAAATGGTTGGCCTAGAGGGAATTTTTCGCAGTTACTAAGTTTTTGTTGATTAAATGATGAGAACCTATTTTGCCTCACAATTACTTCAACGATGGTGATCGGTTATAGAATAATGGTGGTGCTCTTGATTTCACGAAGCACCTCTGCCTGCCTGGAACGACATAAGTTTCATTGTAACTCCCGTTTTTTAGTTGATTAACGGTTGGTCGTCGACATGGTCGTGCTAATTATTTCGCACTTCAGTCAATTCAAAGAGGTCTGCTCATCTGAAGCTGCGCTTGCAGATGTTTCTGCTCCTCCTCATGAGGCAAGTTTGCCCATAACTCTCAGGTGTCACCATTCCACCGCGTATTCAACAACTTTTTGAGAGCTTTGCATTTGACACCATTTCGACCGAGTCATTTGAACATGCGGCAGCGGATAAGCCTTGCCATCATGTTTCAAGCGAGAGGATGAGCCTTTCCTCTTGCAGTAAGTGGGTTATTTGGTCATTGGCGGACGTTGTTTGTTCCATTCCCTCTCCAGTCTTCCATCTAGTTATAGGTCTATTCACTTGTGCAAGCCTTTTGTATTCTTGGAGGCGTTTGAAGGCAAACGAACTTGGAAGCCATGGCAATAGAGGCGCCAAGTAGTTGGCACAGTAGGAACATAAGAGATTATCGAGAGGTTAGAGAAGATCCGGCTTATAATGTATGCTACTCAAGACGGTGTTTTTCTACATCATAGCAACCAGCATTAATGCTAACTGGGGCGGAGATGCAGATACAGAACCATCGCTGGAGGATCACGAAGTAGCAGTGGTGAAGTTTGCCATGCGTGGTGAGCTGGTATCCTCGAACGCGCCACTGCAGGATACGTGCAGTTAGGTGCCGGAAGGGCTAGAGGCAGCCTAACGCAAACATATTGCTTCAAATGCCACCATTTGGACTGCTTCGGTGGTGAAGAAGGTGTAGTTGGCGGAAATGGAGTGGCGTCTTGTTCGAGTCCAGACTATCGACACAGAATTAGAGGCGAGGATGGGTGAGTTTCTAGCACTGACTACCGTCTTCTGTTCCCTAATCTTATGGACTTTTATCGCTTCAACGCTTACCTATTCAAAGCATTAAATACTCGGCCACTGCATATCAATTCATCCTGTCTCCACATAGCCATACATAATTTGTCCTTCATCGTTGTATTTGCTTCGCTCATTTTTTGGAATCAATGATTAATTTGGGCCTTATTTGTCAACTCACCTGCTCGTTTCATCTGCACGATGTCACATCGACTCTTTTGACAACACTGTTGAATTAGTTGCGTGTTTTGAGAATGCCTTCAGCTAAGGCTTCCTCGATTAAAGGTTACGATGCTCATGTGCATGACGTCTCCATTGGCGCGGCACGTAGTTGAAGTGTAGAACTGTTGATATTTTTTGAGATTGAAAGGGGTTGATGTGTTCTAGGCATGGGTAGCTGCTGCAAACCCAGTCGCCCAGTCCCATGGAAGTGTGAATGTCTTTGCCCCTCTGGTGGACAATGCTAGCTACAGCTACAGAACGTGCGTCCAGCTCATCAGTGGATCTGGAACAGTTGACATGAAATCTCCTGCACTTTGTAATATGCTAACCCCTTTAGAGATTCATTTCGACCTCTTTACCAGGCTGGTTTTGCCCTGCAATGGATCGTCCCTTACGTCTACTTGGTCGTTCTGCTACTGATAGGTTAGTAAGTAGCTAGAAAAGAAAGATCCCGTGGAGCCTCTGATAGTGGACGAGTTCGAGTGTTTCGAAAAATCCGTAGAATATTACTTCTTTAAAGTACACACTTTTGAAGGGTTGGATTACCCTCCATCATGTTTCACATTAAAGAACTCTGAGTCTACTCGTAGTGGCTAGTAGCAGTAAAACAGGCAACAGCACCGGTGCTGTTTTGCAGTAAGTTTCCGTTCCAAACAGAAGGTCTTGAGTTCTCATTTTATTTTACTGCATTCATTGCTGTTGGACGAAGAGATGTAGAGGGGCGTAGGGATTGGGTTACCATAAATTTTGGGCGAGCCTTAAACCTTAACTTAAGCTTACACTCTGTAACGTGACACCTTATGGCGAATGATTCGGATAGTTATGTTATAACTGGTAAAGGTGTAACAATTATTTTCTAAAAACTGAACTTAGCCAAGCGTGAAGAGCTATTCCATAGTAAAATTAGCGAGGTGAATTTTGATAATCCCACTGAGTTGAGTTGTGCTCAGACTATGAATTCCGTTCAAGTCCGCTCACTTGACGGGTATAAATATCGATTCGACAGCAGTGGTTGGGAAGATCACCCTGCACCAGCATTTTATGCTTTTTTTTTCAGCCTCGAATCATAGACCTTTTGAAAGTTTTCGAATAGGCCTTTTATCTGCTACAGGCATTACAATGCTGGCAACGATAACTCCACAGTGGTTTTAGTATGCCGATTTGCGCACTTAGTCACAAGGATTGCAAAGTGGGTGTGTTTTTTTGATCTGGTGGTAATAACACAGGTGCTGTGCTGTTATTGGTTAGTTAGCGGGAATAGAATGGATTACATCGGTCCAAGCATTAGATAATTGGTGCCCAAAATGAGACATTTGGCATCACATTTTTTGCCTTTTATGCCGGACATTTGAAATTCGACTGTATCTAAGTCGCATCACTTTGGCAATTTTTTCAAGATTTTGCTCAGCTACAGCTCAAGGTAATACAACCGGCATTCTAATGTCTAGGATTTAAAACGGTTACAATGTACAAGAAACTGCCTAGTCGTAATTGACACCGCGATAGAAATTCAAGGCCTTGGCTCCTGCGACGTCTGAACGGTTCCTATAATTGTGCGGACAGGACTGGGCAGAAGCCTGTAGTGGCTTTGAAAACACTTTTATATTGCTTATCCTATAACGACCTGATCTCACCCACCGCATAGCATCGTTTTCTCTGCTAACATCCTGCCAAACTGCTTCAGATGTAGTATAGAACACCAGAAGGGCCAGACAAATACCCTTCCTGTAATTTTTATCCCATTAGCTGTTTTGAAAATTGGGGAGTCGTATGAGAGTCGTGCGTTTTTGGAGGTCTTCTCCTCTCTAACATCATATGACCGATCAAAGGCAGCGATAAGAACATGGCCCAAATCCGGTTGGGGGATATTCTCGGGTTTGAGGTCCATGTGCACAATGCGCACAGCATGAAGGCGTTGCAGACCACAAATAACCCAACGGGAGTAGAATTGCGCATCAGCTTCAGGCACGTCGTCACTTCAGGGGTTGACATTTTATAAAACTATCGTCATCTAAGAATCGCAGTATCGGTTGAGCAACAACGCACCCACACTCGTCGTTATTTACTAAAGTACTGTCAACTCATAGTCACACCTGTAGCGAACTGTCGAGCGTGCCTGTGTTTATGATCGTAAAGAAAGAAGTCATGGAATGAGAGACCATATTTTGAGAGAGGACATTAAGGAAGGCTTGAGTTAGGGTCAACCTTGTAAGAAGAGCACAATATGACGCCTTGAAGCAGGGTTTGAGCTAACGCTACCAAACATTCAGCCCACCATGATTGTCTGCCTCATTCTTCGTCTCATTGGGTTGTCATCGCAAGACCACCATTTTGAGTGGCATCTCTTAACATTCTCCTCACTAGCCAACTTGTTTCCCTTGTCGACGCACCTCACAATGTAAATCACTAATGGCTCAATTATTTTAATCCATTTGCTTATACTACTCGTTACATGTCACTAGCAAGTAGTCGAAGCCAGGGAAGATTGTGGACGGAAGCACTCAAAATATCATCTGGATTGTGGACAATTGCAACTAGACGTGAGACTGCAAGTCTACCTTCAGCTCACGTATTTCCACCATCGGAGAGATTCACCATGTGTAACAATCCGAGCTTTAATTTGAAACGATTTCAAGTATCAACGCCTTAAACAGGTGACGTGGTTGACTGCCAAATTAGCTTTGAACTGCCAGTGAACGGATACTGTTGCATCACACACCTGAAGTTGTTGATAGTAGGGTGCGGAAATAAGAAATGTGGCTTGAAGGGATAAAGCGTGAAATGCCAGAACAGACAGTCCATGTGAGTAGAGACAAAGGCTTCTCCATTGTGAAGACGACGATGAGATAATAATGCAAATTCTGCATTATTTTTCACAAGTTACTTGGTAAAAGGTCCAACTTGGGATTCAACGCCGTCNAGTGGCATCTCTTAACATTCTCCTCACTAGCCAACTTGTTTCCCTTGTCGACGCACCTCACAATGTAAATCACTAATGGCTCAATTATTTTAATCCATTTGCTTATACTACTCGTTACATGTCACTAGCAAGTAGTCGGAGCCAGGGAAGATTGTGGACGGAAGCACTCAAAATATCATCTGGATTGTGGGCAATTGCAACTAGACGTGAGACTGCAAGTCTACCTTCAGCTCACGTATTTCCACCATCGGAGAGATTCACCATGTGTAACAATCCGAGCTTTAATTTGAAACGATTTCAAGTATCAACGCCTTAAACAGGTGACGTGGTTGACTGCCAAATTAGCTTTGAACTGCCAGTGAACGGGTACTGTTGCATCACACACCTGAAGTTGTTGATTGTAGGGTGCGGAAATAAGAAATGTGGCTTGAAGGGATAAAGCGTAAAATGTCAGAACAGACAGTCCATGCGAGTAGAGACAAAGGCTTCTCCATTGTGAAGACGACGATGAGATAATAATGCAAATTCTGCATTATTTTTCACAAGTTACTTGGTAAAAGGTCCAACTTGGGATTCAACGCCGTCACAGATTTGGTGCTATGTTAGAACCGTTAAGCACCTGCTCTTAGCGGCCGCATGGGGTGAGGTGGGGATGCTGGCCTACATTTAGGCATGGCTTGCCGCCTGACACCAACCCATGAGGCTAAGCAATAACGATGAGGTTGCAGTTTAATTGAGTGCAGAGATCCCACAGCACATTCCTGTGCGTATTGTCAGGGAAGCCGTTCTGGACGGTACACTCAGTGGAAACAATGTGGGATTCATTGACTCCACTCCAATGGCTTGAGGAAACAATGCATTGACTTAGAGACACAGGCTTAGCTTCTGACCTGAACTACAATCTCAATCCGAGTACGAGAGATTCAATATGTCGACTGCTAGCAGTACATGGGAGAGGTTGTCCAATCAAACGGAATGGCTTTTAACGAAGAGCATGCAAAGGAGTGGACGTACAATCTGCAGAGAACCAAGTGTCTGCACATGGCAACTCGTTTTTACCGGATGGCATGGTTAAACAAGATGTACGCCAACGCATAAGCAGTAAGGAGAGCAACAGTGAATGCGCCTTAGAGGCTAACATTGCTGAATGAGGGTAGTGCTCGGCAACCCTGCGTCCACCTAGCGCAGGTGACATTACACACTGGGTACTCGACCTCCTCCCAACAACGCATAGTCTACCAAGCAGTGCAAACACATTCTGGAGTAGTCGGCGAAGCAAACATTGTGCAGCAGTCAATGGTAAAATAGTGAGGGTAAAAAAGCAGAGGAAAGGAAATGAGCGAATAGAGGTGAAGTGCTGACCCACGGAAAGGACATGGATCCCGTGACCATCTCGCACTGAACTTGCACGAAGTAGTCCAACTCCCGCACCGGCGAACGTGTGGTCTTTAGTTCCTACCACATTGGATTTCTGATAATAGTACGAGTGGAGGCACGCCGGTCTAGCATTCAGCTACTCAGTTCGCAATGGGAGTGCCTCAGTCTTTTACTCAATGCACTGCCTGTCCCGCTATAATAGTAGCTGCCTTCTCATGCAACGTTGCTTTCCTTCCGAATTCTGCAAAGCACTACTTCACCACTGAGTATTTTATTGGCAACCTCTAGCCGGTAAAGTAACACTGCTCCAATGATCATTGCAAGTGCCTTCCAACCACATCATCAGTTCAACCAGATTGTGCTTGGAGCAGTTTCAATTTTAGGTTTCCATAGCTGGATTCAGTTACCTAATCTTTTGCACCGTGGGCAAATACATTCTTCTACAATCGCTGCTCCTTTGCCATCCATCCTCCTGCCACACGACCATGCTGCTCTGACTGATTGCTATTGACAAGATACAAGTAGTATAACGCGATCATTTGAAATAATGTTTCGTGGACTGACACCGAAAGGTGCATTGATAGAGAGTGCCATGCATAAATGAACTGAGCGTTTGATGCTGTTCAGGTATGTCTTTCAAAGTGTAAGTCTTGTGCTGGTGCAACTCACCTTTGTGAAAACCATGCGGGCTTACAATTTGATCAAAGTGAGCAATAGCAAAGGCTCAAAACCAACCTCGTGTTGTTGGACCATGTGATACTAGCTGGATTCAGTTACCTAATCTTTTGCACCGTGGGCAAATACATTCTTCTACAACCGCTGCTCATCGCAACTACTTGCACTCTTACTAAATGCTAAATGACTTATGGAGCATGATGATGCCGATTTGCACTAGCGCTATGTTGATGCTAAATCGGAGGCGGAGTAGCAGGCCATTTGTAGTAGAATGTGCTTCTCTTTTGCCGTCCATCCTCCTGCCACACGACCATGCTGCTCTGACTGATTGCTATTGACAAGATACAAGTAGTATAACGCGATCATTTGAAATAATGTTTCGTGGACTGACACCGAAAGGTGCATTGATAGAGAGTGCCATGCATAAATGAACTGAGCGTTTGATGCTGTTCAGGTATGTCTTTCAAAGTGTAAGTCTTGTGCTGGTGCAACTCACCTTTGTGAAAACCATGCGGGCTTACAATTTGATCAAAGTGAGCAATAGCAAAGGCTCAAAACCAACCTCGTGTTGTTGGACCATGTGATACTGGCACTAATCGGCTAGACTTTAGTCCTCCTTCATGTGTGATCTTCCCGAATCATCCTCTTTGCTAAAAACACAGGGATGGCTGCTGCATTGAAATGCCAGTGCATTGGCGAGTAGCGGTGAGGCTGAAAGGGTGGATGTTCCAGGGAACTTGCGATTCTCAAATTATGGTCCTTCAATGAGTTTTTTTGTACATTGCCCAATCACGTGGATCAATGTCGACTACGCAGTCATTGTGTAGCAATGGTTAAATGGTGACGATGGGAGGCGGAATGAAGAAGTGATCGAATGGAGGCAAAGTGTCAGTTGCCAGTGACCTCGTGTCTTTGCTCTAACTTTCGCTCCACGAAGTAGCTTAACTCCCGCACCAACATTTGAGCTTGTTTCCACATCCGATCCCACTTCAACCCTCTTTGCAACCAGACAGTTTCAGCGCATACTAATTCACTCAACGAACGCAACGTTTGATCGATTGAAAATTTCCTACCTCAGAGGCTTGCTGAGATCAGTGCAAGTGGGGGCAGGCCAGTCTAGAATTTAGCTGCCTGTTCCGCATTGGGAGTGCACCAGTCTCTTACTCAATGCACTGTCTGCCCGCTATCGTATTATTTACCTTCTCATGCAAAGTTGCATACCCTCTCCATTCTGTGAAGCGCTACTTCACCATTGAGTAATTTATTACCAAATTCTCACCCATAGATTAACACCACTTCGCCAGTAGGACTTTGACGCTATGATCAGCGAAAGTGCCTTCCAACCGCATTATCTATTTAAACAGCCGAATTCAAACCCATGCAAGAAGCTCTTCGTAGAGTTCTAGGTCATCACCATGACCGTCCGACCGTCGTGATAGAATCGCCACTNCATTTAAACAGCTGAGTTCAAAACCATGCAAGAAGCTCTTCGTAGAGCTCTAGGTCATCACCATGACCGTCCGACCGTCGTGATAGAATCGCCACTAACGTCATATTTCGTGCTCTGCCATCTGACGTAGATGTCGGCCTCGAATATTAAATGGCGTCACTTCCCTTAAAACAGACAAGGAACCCTTCACACTCTTCTGTCGAATAGTTCTTCTCGAGGCCTGTCAACTCGGTTCAAGTTATATATCACTCCTCATTGTAACACACTTGGATAGTTAGTGATCACATTGCACATTTTCCTTATTTCGTCCCACCCATCTTGAATTACTGGCAAATATCCTACTCAAATCTTTGACTATCTGTTCATTTTCTCAGTGTCCAAGCACACCCACTTCCACTCACCACTCTTCCTCCACTCACCTCATGAACACTATGTGCGACCACGTGTAAATTTGGGCGTCAACTTGATAACGGACAGCTGCACAATGGTCTGCTCTGTTCTGCCAGCGTTGTGCAGAGAGGAGCTGCTTCAGGCCCTCCTACTAGAAACGATTGCATCACTCCATTAGGAGCCAACTCACACTGCGAACCCGTGTCTGCGATCAATCCAATCTAGTCTGACCATTTGTCTTTAGAAATGCGCTTTCCCAACGGTGTGTGCACTTCTGGGCCTAATGTCGATGTGATGCCCTTTTCCACTTTAATCAAGACCTGCTCTGTATGCTTAAGTNCCTTCTGTGACTAATGTCGATGTGATGCCCTTTTCCACTTTAATCAAGACCTGCTCTGTATGCTTAAGTCTTCTGTATGCACTTGGAGCCTACTGCAACTAATTCAATGACAATGAATGGGGAAGATGTCGCAGGGGTCAGCTACCAGAGCTACAAAACTATGACGGTAAACTGGCATAAGCTACCACAAATGGCTCTTTTTTTGTTGTCCATAAAACAAGGGGAACTTGCTTCAGCTTGAGGTAGTGGACTAAATGCCATACGTGGTCAGTTGTTCCATGTCTTAAGCTGAAGGGATGTGATCACTTGTCTTCTTGCCAAATTCCTTGTCAAACTATGGCAATTGGACAACTTTGTGTTGCGAAACCGCCTTTATAGTTTGACTGCAAAAAAACCTTGTAAATCACTCCAACGATATTTATTCCTTGCACTCGGACCTGAATAACTTGATAAAATAACATGCAGGAATTTCGTATGACTGTGTCGCAAAAAACATGGCTAGTAACCTACAGCTCCGTTGGCTACCCGAAGATATTAGTCAAAACTAATTTTGCAATTAAAAATTGAAAACCACTGTCAAGGTTCCACTTAGGGGTCTGTGTAGTCAGAATGGGTCTACTGTTTTGCCAGACTAACGTTTGTAAGCATTGTGGTTGTCAAAGCATATTTCATAATGAACATCTAAGTGTTATATTTCTCTGCAATCACATGCAAAACGATGTAAATTTTCCCAAGTTACTAAAACATTCCATGGGAGAATATCGAAAGAGAGCATTCTTAAACGTCTAGAATGGGGGAGAAGTGTTGACATTATGAGGGCTAAGTGCACAAACTCAACCTTGACATTCTTGTAAGGAGAAAACGAACTAAACAAGAAAATGC
Organism: Taenia saginata; assembly: GCA_001693075.2. Classification (NCBI taxonomy): domain Eukaryota; kingdom Metazoa; phylum Platyhelminthes; class Cestoda; order Cyclophyllidea; family Taeniidae; genus Taenia; species Taenia saginata. The sequence continues at coordinate 30,131 of LWMK02000542.1, forward strand.
CTGTCTCAATAGTGACAAATAAAGTGCTACATAGGTATCGCATTTTAGCCTATGTAGTGCACGTTTTTCCTTCAAACGCGCATGGCGTCCGATTCGCCATTAGTTTTGTATCAACTGACCGCCTCTAGCCTAGAAGTTAAGTTTAAAGTAGCAGTCCCTTCTGTTGGTAGCACCACCTGAATTAAAGTGGACAGGTACATCGAAATCACAACTTGTATGCTTTGTTTAGTTACGAAGGCCACCACGATGCGCATGTGTGGGGAGATGATAGCTTCGGACACGCAATCCATGCAAAGTGTGCCCATTCGATCGTCATCCACGAGGAAAAGGTGAAATGCTTCCTGTTGATCACGCTTCAAGTAGCGAGTATATCGAGTGAATAAGAACAGATACCACCACTGGCAAAATCTTTATGAGAACTTCAATCCCGTACATGAGCTTAGTCCAACTTTTCAATTAGACTCATTCTTGTGTTATTGCAGCAGTCGAGAAAGTTACATTACATTCAGGCATGGTCAGCTTTCGCTCAAGCACAGTGACATGAGCGGAAATTGTGATTCGGATGATAAATGGAACTGGCTTCTCCCTAAGTGCCCGCTATTAGAGTAGCATCACATGACAACGATGCCTGGTGGAACACTGAAGAGGAAGAGGTGTCCACCTAAAAACAAGAAACAGGTTTGGAAGGCTGCACATTCTAATGTTGATTTGCTGACTACCTGATATAAAAGGTTCCCAAGCATTAAAAGTGAGCTTTCGCATGTCGAGGCTTTCTTTTTCGAGTCATTTGATATCGCGGAGCACCTCTGTTATGCCTAATATTAAAAAAGTTGCACTGATCAAGTTTATTGGCCTTCAAATTGTATTTCTTAAAAGATTCCTCCCAGCTAAGGCCTTCCTTAGTGGTCGCTCTCAAAATATGGTCTCTCGTCCCATGATGGAAAAGTTTGTCAGCATACTGCAGGTCCGACTACGAGATGACAGTCCATTAGTAAATAACGATGAGTGTGAGTGCGCTGTTACTCAGCGGATGATGCGATTCTTGAGTGATGACAATTTTATTAAATGGTTTAAATCTAGTTGGTCCACTTAGTAATGACGGAATGCCAATGTAACTGGTGTGATTATTCCTTTGATCTATTGTCACATAAGGAGGAATCCACACGTAATGCATGCCTTACGATTGATTAGCTTGTAAAATTTCCACATCTACACCCTATTTTATTAAACGCCTCTGTGCTAGTAAGTTTAAAAGTAAGTCATTTGGTTTAAGGCACTTTAAATGCGTGGACTTAAAGGCGAAAATCTAGGCATTGGCAGGCAAAGTAGTTGGAACCCACACTTTTATGTTTATCTGGGAACGCCACATGCCTGACAGAAGACAAGACTTATATAGGATCGTGAGAGCTGAGATGCTATGCGAAGGAGGCTTGGGCTTCAGTCTTTTAATTGTCCATACCTATCAAAAAGGTTTCCGTTACATTTAAGGCAAAGCTTTAGGCGGATNCTGATTAGCATGTAAAATTTCCACATTTACACCCCAATATACTAAACGCCTCTGTGCTAGTAAGTTTAAAAGTAAGTCATTTGGTTTAAGGCACTTTAAATGCGTGGACTTAAAGGCGAAAATCTAGGCATTGGCAGGCAAAGTAGTTGGAACCCACACTTTTATGTTTATCTGGGAACGCCACATGCCTGACAGAAGACAAGACTTATATCGGATCGTGAGAGCTGAGATGCTGTGCGAAGGAGGCTTGGTCTTCAGTCTTTTAACTGTCCAAACCTATCAAAAAGGTTTTCGTTACATTTGGGGCAAAGCTTTAGGCGAATTAACACTTAAATCAACACAACAAACAGTTCCAAAATACTTATGCAAAAAGAGATGACTGTTTACGAATTCATTTTAAAATTTTGCCTAATCATCCTAATCCTTTGTGTAATAGACTCGCCACAAATTACCCTTCTTGTCATCTATAGTTTGCAAATATATTGAAGAAATTTGTGGTTGCAGGCTTTTTTGATTTATGTTTGAATAAACACTGGCTAAACGTCCTGTTTGCGGGCCTTTAAACTGCGGTCTTAGTTTGTCCACTCCTGCCAAGACCATGAATTTAGTGTCTCAGTCGCCTGCAATAATGCCGCGTCTAGCCGCCCATGGTACTATTCTCACTCAATGCTGCAGCGNCGTGGCTAATTGAGGCTCTCACTAAGAGGTCGGACTCCTGCTTACTTCCATCTGATTGGTTTTTATAGTATGCACGAATAAGCTACGAGGCTGCCTCTGATTGGCTCGAGATGATATGTAACAGGTAAATATGACGCTGGTCAGCTTATCCACTTTACAGCAATGTACTGAAGTCAGCATTTTTTTTACTATTTTTCACCTTAACTCCCACCCGTGCCATTACAACAAAATGAGCGGCAATATTTTTGGCAAGTATTCCGTCTCAGAGGGCCCCCAAAAGTGACCAACTGTCATTACATTTTGCAAATTGCTTTAAATCTTTTTGCACTTTCGTCCTCCCACTCGGATTGACTAAAATTTTAAGTCCATGAAAAATATAGCAATGGAAGTTTATGCATTAGGCGTGATCGGGTTTATGAAAGATGCTGTGCAGTTCTGATTAGGAAGCTTTAACTTGCAAAACTCTACTTGTAATCTTTGGAATTTTTTGTGCACCGGGGAGAGCTAACATCAGCATTACTTTGCGCAGCCATCCTAATTCATACCCTGTTTATATGTAGAGACGTCTTCCTCTTCACTGGTTCTACCAGGCATCGTTAACTAATGGAGGATACATAGGGAGACGTTAGTTCCATTTACTTATCCAAACCATATTTCTCCTCATTTTGCCTTGTGTCAGCGAAAGCTGGTCATGCCTGAATGTAGGGTAACTGTTCCTTTCATCACATTAATGTGCCTCATATCAGGACCTAAGCGAACCTAATGGAGAAGCTGGAGGGATCCATGTTAGGGATTGAAAAATCTACGAAGTCTTCGCAAGTTGCGGCATCTGATCTCGCTTACTGGGTCCACTCGCTGCTTGAAACATAATGGACAAGTAGCGATTCACCTGTTTATCGTAGATGACGATCAAATGGGCGTACTTCGCATGGATTGCGTGCTCGACGCTATCTTCATCACCCATATGCCCATCGTGGTGCCCTTTGTGACTGAGTAAAACACACAATTCGCTATTTTGGCGAACTTGTATGTTTTTCGGCACGGTACTTCTGGCAGAACGGACTATCGCTTAGAATGCGTCTGCTAGACGAGAAGCATTCGGCTGATACAAGAGTGGCCACAAGTGGGACGTCAAAGGCGTTCGTAAACGAAACACACCATAGAATAAAGCGAGTTACCTCTGTAGCCCTTTATTTGTCGCTACTCAGAATGGCATGTCTTTGTTCAGCGCATTCGCTCCTTCCCAGAATACTAAGGTTGAGGTTGTGCCCTTAGCCGTAGTATTTCAGCACTTTCACCAATTCCAGATGTTTGAGAGTTCAGTATTTCTCTCTTTACTCATATACTGTATCAATAACATTGAAAGGCTTGCACTTTTGCATGTGATTGCATAGAACATAACAAGCGAGCGGTCATTGTAAAGTGCAACGACTGATTCAAAGGCAATGCAGGTTATGGAGGCGATGAATGGATGAGGCTGTGTAACAGGGATTATAAGGAAGACTGTCTTCAAGACACCGAAAATACTGACAAGAACGCACAGGACATTTCATGAACTAACACGTTGTTCATTCACGAATAGCTAAAGCCCCCTTTGGTATCCTTCTATCATTGTTTAGATACTTCCTTAACATTTAGTTCAACGAAAGCCGACAGTCGAGAGGAAAACCTAAAAGGCATTGTGGTTGCAAAAGAAAGTAGCCGATGGCGCATCGCGTCGATTCGGTGTTTACATTAAGGAATTGCAAGTATTGCTGACTCAGTGGTTGGAAGAAGTGGCTGTGATTTCGTTCCAGATTAATACTGGTGAGACTGACGATTTTGTGGTGGACATGAAGGCATAACAGAAATGGCATGTCGCAACACTTTGGTTTAAATGTAATACAGCTAAGAAGGTTGTTCACCAAACTAACCAGTGACCCATTTCACTTACGAAACGGTAAAACTAACGAGACTGCGTCAGAGAATGGAGGTGAAGTAGGACTTGGGGTGCATTCATTTATTCGAAAATCGCGTGATTCACTATCAAACTTTGCCTCTGAACTTGCCCTTTAGTCACGCTGAGCCTAGCGCATCCTCCTTCCCTGGCTAGTGTTTCACGTGGACTCAATTTACTACATCTACCAC
>LWMK02000542.1:35156-47962 GCA_001693075.2 Taenia saginata
GCATTAGTAGAGTCATTCTCACAACTAGACAAGAGCATTTATTATCTAGAACGCGTGCAAGATGAGTGAAATTGCATTGTTCATTGGATAATGCCTTAGGAACTAACGATAAGATAAGATTTCTGCGCGTGCTCACTTGTCTGTGTATAGAACTAGACTTTGCAGTCATGTCTCGTGTGGTGGACTTAGCTAAGATCACAATAATCCGCGTCATGAATGAATTGACGAAGCCGATGAAGAAGTGGGAATTGGATACCTGCGCACATAGAATAAATTTGCACATTACAGTTAATCCTCTTACTCCTGAGGCTATCTTGACGAGTGTAAAGTGAGAGTAAAAGCAAGTTGGCGCTGTACTCTCTTTTTTTCGTCACATCGATCTAAAATTTATTAGCAACAAACCCTGCCTTGTGGTATTTCACGATGCGTATTCAAGGCGATTTTACTTGAGAAGCAATAATAAATTCTCAAGGCGATTTTACTTGAGAAGCAATAATAAATTAAGCACACCAGTTGTGCGATGAGCACTATTTCGAAAAAAGGATGAGACAGAATGAAAAGGTCACTGCACTGCAGTTGTTTGACGTTTTGCTTTGGAATTGACTAGTGTAGGCCATTTCTGGTTGGTGTACTTTGGTAAACAGGCGAGGTAACCCTTTTGTGAAAAAATGACAATTTGGCTTCATTAAGTGTGTTTAATCTCACGGGTGGGGTTCTGTGCAATAATGTACTGTCCAGAGGCTGACCACACACTCGACATGAAATCACTAATAGCGAGAAGATTCTCTTCAGTGGTGAGCTCATTTGTGAGTGAAAAAAGAACTACAGGCGGATGGCTTGGAGGCGATACCACCTCTGCCGCATTGTCGTCACCATGTTGCTGCGTTACCAATAGTGATCACCTGACCATCAGGCAGCTAGCGTGAGAGCTTCAAAGCAGAACTGCACTATGACACAACAATTCCCTGGCATTCACTCATGCTCAGTCATATACTTGACATGACGGTGCATCAAACCTCTGCCCAATAGATCGAAACGTAGAGTGGAATTAGGACCAGTACGTGTCACACCGTCAGTGGTGTATGGTACGACTCTAGTGTTACGGCCCAAGGCGTAAGTACGACTCTAGTGTTACGGCCCAAGGCATATAATAAGAGCAATGCCTGAATGAATGCACACATAGCTAGTGTTAAAATTGAAAAAGTGACGAATTCGAGAAGCCACTCCCTGCCCCAGTGACGAATTCGAGAAGCCACTCCCTGCCCCATGAAGGCTATCTCAATTTGGTGACACAAGTGCGTGGGTGGTCAGATAAAGCAGCAGACAAAAGGCATATATCGATGTAGTCGAGATAAGATTTCGGCCAGGATTTCGTCGGCTAGGTCTGGATTTGGAGTTGGCACTCTTAAGGACACGATGGTGGCAACTGCTAGTGGAACTGGTGATACCCTCGCCTACGCATGGTCAGTGAGGCAACCTCAGAGCAGTGGACTTCATGTGGCCGAAACAAAGAAGCAGCACAATGGTCAAAAATTGGGCATCCTTTATTGATGTGGAGGTCTAAACGCCCTGTATCTCTTCTTCTGGGTTTCCTCGAATGCCATAGCAGGGGCTGGTGGCTGACAAAGGCGCGGGCAAGCTAGACTTCTTGACAAACTTGTGTTCAAGTGAAGGAAGAGAGCAAATTATCATGATTTGATTTGTGTGGCCACTTGTGGTGTTGTATTCAGTCGTTCTGTCTGTCTATCGATGATTAAAGCCAGCATTCGACAATCAAAACAAGCAATGCATTGGATTTCTAAAGTTATGTGACAACTTAGGCTAAAATGCCTGCAGCACTAGGAAGCGTTCCTATTTTACTCTTTTGCTCAATCTTCTGTCATTTGGAATGCTCGGACCTCAATCATGAGAGAAGGTGCGCTTTAAGTCCACTAGCGCTTACCAATAAGACGCTATCAATGGCGATGCTCGACCATAGACAATGCACTCATGAGACTAAAACAGGCCCATATCTTTCTGTCAATTTTTACTAGCCACCCATCCAACTAGCCAAACAGCCATCTGGCTGTCATGAGGCATTCAAGATCCCTGGTTAAAAGCTATATGGGATCTTGACATTGCATTGTCTTGGAATGTAGGGAATTCGATGCAAACTGAGGTGACGTTACAACTGCCATGTGTCCTGTTTCTTCACAGACAATATTTTCAACCCGTTTTTATGAAAATGAAAACAGGCAACACAACTGGTACGCTTGGTGTAAAGGTAAGAAAAAATATTATATCTTCTAAAAACAATTATCTTGAAAGTTACCGCCAAAAGTTGATAATGACTATTGAAAAAAAGGCAAATCCTTTTCACGTCTTATCCCTTTGCGTACGGATACTGTTGGTGGACATAGCCACTCATGTAGTTAGTGCCAACACATTATTACTCTCTATTTCTCTTTCTCCTCCTTCTCCTTCTCCCCCCTAGTTTCCTCTGCTCTCTCCTCGCCCTGGAGGCACAGGTAAACATGGCAAGCGTGATGACAATGATGCACTCCATGTGGCGTTTTTAGGAAGAAAATTCGAGTTGGGCAGTCGCATTGTGACTAGAACACTGAATAGCTGAGTGAAATGAATATGTTTTGACGTCCTATTTCTGTGGATCTAAGTTATTTCTTAATGCTATCTAACACAGATCCTGGCATTCTAACCTGTCCACCCAGGAAGATGAGGATACATTTGTTTACTCATTTATGAATAGATGACGCAGCATTTTCTTTACTACTTCTAGGCACACTTTTAATTATTTTAGTATATGAAGCATCAAAAGACAGCTTTAACGAGGCATACAGTGCAGGTTGTGTAAAGGATCGGATGAGTGGCATTCGGAAGGAAACAGGAACTAGCAGGCTATAGGATCAGAGGAGCTCCCGATCTTACATTTTTCTGCCTACATTGTTGCATAAACAACACTTGTAACCCCATTTCTTCTTATTAGAATTGCGTTAACTTGCCACTTACTGCCTTAATTTTAGTTGACAAGACACCACCTCAACTTGCTTACATTTGATGCTACTGTCTCACTATGCGTGCAGTAATTAAAAGGCAGATTATCATGCATGTGTTTACTTTACTTCGCCCAGAAGAATTGCTTGTTCGTGCTTTATTAAAGCATCCACACTGACTTGCTGCATTTGCAAAGATGAGCGGTGCGCAAAATCCCATCAGGTAGCTATGCTGGTAGGTTAGTAGGTTTTTGATGAACACTGATGAGAGGATGGCACGATGTACGCAGCATACATAAAGATTTGGTGCCAAGTTCGCTGTTAGAACAAAACCATCCCAGGAAGGCATTCGCCACCTCGAAATCAATTTTCGCCTTGCCATTCGAACTGGGCCGTTTGTGAATCGGCATGAAGACGCATCCTCCTGATGGTGCTTATGACCAAAATATCTAACTGATGGAGCTTAAACTTTCCACTTTTCCACTAGAGATGCGGACTTCATAAAATGACTGCTAAGGACCAAATTAAAGATTTTTAACTTTACTGGTTGACAAACTTAGCACGAGATATTAGGAAGGACAGTAAGAGCTTAAGTAAAACCAAGTAGCATTGAAAGAGAGAGCCTTCAGAAGTGTTTCACAATTGCATTAGTAGAGTCATTCTCACAACTAGACAAGAGCATTTATTATCTAGAACGCGTGCAAGATGAGTGAAATTGCATTGTTCATTGGATAATGCCTTAGGAACTAACGATAAGATAAGATTTCTGCGCGTGCTCACTTGCCTGTGTATAGAACTAGACTTTGCAGTCATGTCTCGTGTGGTGGGCTTAGCTAAGATCACAATAACCCGCGTCATGAATGAATTGACGAAGCCGATGAAGAAGTGGGAATTGGATACCTGCGCATATAGAATAAATTTGCACATTACAGTTAATCCACTTACTCCTAAGGCCATCCTGACGAGTGTAAAATAAGAATTGTGCATTAATCGGCTTAACAGTTGTTACACTCACAAGGCTAAAAAGGAAGCGATGTGTTGTGGAGGCGCTGTAAGTGATCATGACATATGAGTTCGAATGCTGGTACCACGAGGGGTATCTCGATAATCCGTGTATTGTTGTACTATATAACATATGCACGATACTTGTATAAAACTTTACTAATTTTCTGCTCTACATTATATATGGTCCATCCTAAAGGTGTTTAAGGAAGAGAACTAGCTCTATTATAACTTCCGCTTAAACAGTGCATTGATCTGACTAAGTTGGGTTGAGTGAAAGCATATGATTTCATGGCGGACGAATTTGCATAGTTTAGATCGTAATGTAATAAGGCAACGAAGAGTTTTGTTTGTTCCGTCAAATTAAAAAATGATGATCTCCAAAATATGTTTGCAAGCATCCAATACTAAAATGCGGAGTGGTATAACTGCAGTGCAGTTTGTCGTTTTACATGTTTTTATTAAAAGATTCTTTAATAGAGCCCATAAAAATGCATAAAATTATCAGCGATGTTGGATTACTAAAACGCTTTAGCACTATTGCCCATAATTCAAGGACAGAGTTGGCCGAGAAACTGAGGAAATGTTGCTTCATCTTCTGATTTTGTCAACTTGTGCCGGTACGAAAACTTTTAATCTGGGGCAGAAGCATGGCTTCATATACGTAACTCACGGCAAGAGGGGAACACAGAAGCACCAGAACAACTAACTGCCAAAAATGGCATCCGCTTCGCTTATATTAATTTACACGCGATGTGAGCGTTTTCGTCTGCCAAATAGCTTTGTGAATCTGAAATATGTTCTACTAAATGGTAAATTACGTGCAACGCACTGAACAGCAAACGGATCAAATGAAAAGTGTGCACAGTTGTGGCATTTCCATTCGTTGATTGAAATTTAGAGGAATCAAAATGGCTGTGACAACTATTGACTTATTGCCTGTCGCCTTCTTCAAGCCAGGTAAAACTCGTGGACTCAAAAGACGTAAAGAGTATTGAAGGAGCTAAGCCTCGTATTAAAGGAGTTGGAAGGCAGTAGGGAGGACACAGATGGGCTATTCGACACCAAAGAGGAGCATGGGTAAAAATGCAAGTTGCTTGATTTCAGGCACCATGTCGAACAAATCAAATATGCTTGATAGCTCTGCTTGTAATTTTAATGTAGCTCTGGGCTTCACCCGAGGGTTTTAGGCTTTGCTGCATTTGTTTGCAAGGTATGTGATAAGCTTGACATTATGTATACGTGGTAAATTTGAAGATGGTGTTATGCTGTGAGGTTCTACATAAAATGGAGGCTTTCATAAGATCGGTATTGCACTCACCTTGCTGTAACATCAAAAATGTGAAGAAAGCACACTTTTATAGCTGTTACCACGACCCCTGAGTGAAACAGTTATCTTCTCTGTGCTTTTATTTACAGATGTGTTGATTTATTTGAAGTATGCAGGTAAGCTTCATTAATTCGACTTTTGACGCATTAAAACCAACTTTTTTAGCAGTCCCTTGTCCGCTTGTTACAAACTTAGTTTGATCAGCACAAAATTGAAGGAATTACTAGCTAACACTCACAAATATCTTTTCCTGACAAACGGTTTCAAAGGCATCTAGCACGTGCTAGTTCTTCGGAATATTAAGTGATTTTTTGCCCAGTTGGCACAAAATTTGCGATAGTAATTAAGAATGCCCAACCACCTCGTTTCCACTCGCCTCTCTACATTCCNCAAGAATGTCCAATCACCTCGTGTCCACTCGCCTCTCTACATTCCAACCATTTACTACGATTAACGCTTAATCTTGTAAATTCGAAATTTGCTATTAGATTTTAACGTCCATCTGCAAGTTGGAGGCGAGTTATGTGTTGCTGATTAAAAGCAAGAAGTTGATGTTATCATATGCCTGCGAGGCAGGTGGCACTGGCGAGATGAGCCAGTAAATGTCTGAATAACAGCCTTTCCAGAGTATGATTGTTCGCTAGAAGACATGAACTTAAATGCGCGCACTCGTAGGCGTTCCATTTTTGTGCTTTTTAGCCAGTATCCTTACGATGCTGGGCACGCGTAATAGGCAGCACGTTATTACGCCCCTAAATCCAACCGTACATCAACAGGACGAAACACCAAATCTCGCTAAGTCATCAGTGGTCTTGCGATCTAGTTTCGTCTCAACGGTGGGATCCTTACAGCATAGAGAAGGAAAGAGGTAACGAAATGCACTAGTAGCAAGTCTAATTCTGAGTTTCGTTAAGGGGACTAATGATTAATAAACTTGCCTCCAGACCATTAAAGTAGCCCAGACCCAAATTCACCGATGGGATATGCATAGCACCCAAATTAAGAACCTTCTTTAGTTCGAGGGAAGCCTTGGGTGCAATTAAGAACCTTCTTTAGTTCGAGGGAAGCCTTGGGTGCACTGCAGTATGTATGAATTACTGGTAAATGCGTTCTCCAGCTAACGAGAGTGCTGTTGATTTAAATCCCTTAATGTGGCTGTTTGGCACCAACGGCATCAAGACGGACATCAAGAACTCATCATTATACGCAAAGGAGAGGGAGATGGGGCAAACGACGAAAATCGCTGCAAGTATCCATTCTATTTATGATTAATCAGTAGAGGTGTAACCTAGGGTATCCCTTATATTTATGATTAATCAGTAGAGGTGTAACCTAGAAGACTAAGCACACCTGAATGACGACCTAAACCGTGGCTGCTAGGAGTTATTGTACGTCGGCTTTAGTGACTGCGGTAAAGGTAATCTGTTCCTGCTATCATTGATACATACTTTTGCGAGGTATAGGAACTAGGATTCTGGAGGAAACCAAGGCAGAGAGAGGTGAAATCTACTCTGCCATTGGATGATTGGAGGGAAGTAATTGGAATCATTGGCTTGATAAGTGCTAAAAATCCTAGTTTTTTAATTCTAACTATGGTGTGTGTTAACAATTATTAGATAAGCCACAATTTCTGCTACTAAACTAAAGTTGAGATTCTGCTGTTTGCACAGCCAAGAGTTCAAGTGGTCTGGGCAAACCGCTGTAAAACATCTTGCGCAAAACTGGGTAGGTGCCTTCGCTACGTGCCTTTGCGTCTACCTTAACAAACGACGTTTAAATCAGACGATAATTAACAAATTATCGAGTTTAAATCAAAGTAAAGGCAATTCACTCCCTTCTTCTGAGACGCTGATTTCTTAGACCTCAGCATTACTGTAGCGTGGTCCGCCTGTGCTAGCACTTCTTGATAATTGGATGCTGTAGTAGTCCCGACCTATTCATTCCTGTTTGCTTGTCTTCATTTCCTCCTCTTCATTAGTGCAATAGTTGTGATTTCAAAAGTCACATTCATCTTAGCCACATACTGCATATAATGCCACACCTACTTTACAATTTAGGCGAAAAGTGACTCACGTCGTATAATTACTGACCTTCCACCTGAATTGGGGTTACAAATATGCAAATCGCTCAACCCTCTGGATTTAGCAAGTCTTTGCCTAAGTACTCCAAGTTGGAGGTGGATCATTTCAACTCCACGTATCTCAGCTGTTTTGCTTCAGCACATCGACAAATAGACCTGGCTAGATAAGCGCCTCTGTCAGCTGCTTTTCTCAAGCTTCTTTTCACAATGCTCCTGAAGCCATTTGTTATCATAAGGAACAAATTGACGCCTATCAAAGCTTTTTATCCAGTATTCATCAAGATCAAGATCACAGAACTCTGCAATTTCGCATTGCGCCTGAATTTCAAGCGCATGCAATGTCAGATGAACAGTGTGGACTTCGGTTGAGAGCACCATACATTTCATTTACCCCTCCTCATTACGAAGTGGGTGCACATTGCGCGTGCATTGTACATGTAAGTGCCTGTGTTCCTTGACCAGTGGTTCCGATGATAAAGGTAAATGTAATATCATCATGAATATCACATGTTTAGAGATAGGAAATGAATGCGATGCCTTTGACTGCATAGTATTCATGGTAGACCCTTCTTTCTTCCTCAGGGACGATTTCATGGCTACCTTAGAATCTCTTGCACCTCATCAGCCATTAATCATAGCGCTCATTACCACTGTAATGGTGGATACGTCAAGCGAGACGCATTGTCTTGTGAGATTCCTTCGGGGTCTGAGTGGCTACAACAGCTCGCCACTTGCTACCGTACGAACGAATTAGCGACTGTGGTGCACCAAATGTCATCACCATAAATTCATCAACTGGTCTGATCTGTTGGAGTGGGGTAGCTACGACGCGATAGCTGCAGAAACGAGGGCAAATCAGGCTATGACCCCATAACGTCCAAGAGACAACGCACAGGACTGAGTATTTACTGCACCTATGTGTAGCGATGTGCTTCAAACAAATTTTGCTAGATGTTTCAATGAAGATTAAATCACGGAATCCATGCTCGTCTTAGATCACGAAACACTGCAGTTATTACATTCCACACTTGTAAGCCACACTTGTGGGAGGAGGCAACAGCAGAGACTCTAGCACCATTCATGGTCAAAATTGCCTTATTTATGCTGACGCAATTCGTTTGGTCACTTCGCTTAAAGTATTTGCAGGTTGCATTGAAGTGTCAGCTGCAGTACTGAAATGTTTTGAATTTTAACGGGAGAGTTTGAGTTGGTGCTACTTAGATTTTTGAGTTGTGATAATGCTAGTCGACATTGAATGTAGCGGAATGGCATGAGGCTATAATTGACAAAGGATAAAATCTTTCATTAACCTTTAATAAGATGTAGTGGCATCACCGACGCAAATGGGACCATCCAGTACTGCCAGTACTGCAAACCCCTCCTAATAGCAGCACCAACATTCATGCTACATTCATTCAAATCTGTACTCTAAAGAATACGTACTGCTCCACGTCTAACTGTTTTGGTGCCACAAGGTAAAATGTTCCGTCCAGACCTGCAACATACACAAGTGTGCATCGAGTTCGTATTTATTCACGATAGGGGTTTCCGAATCACTCTTCGTGTGCACAAATTAATCAGATACTAGGAAGACTTAAGAGAAGATTTAGGGACAAGGCACCCTTAAAAGGGTTTTTGGAAGGTATTCGCTGTCACGTTACAGGCATTCAACCGAAATGTGAAGCAAAGCAATAGTGATTTGTTTAGTGTGCCTGAGCACCGAGTCGCCGCCCACTTGGACTTCCTTAGATAAGATCCGTTTCCTCTCTGTCAACATGCTAATAACTGGCGTGGCGATTGCCCCGTTGCCGATCTGTGAACAAATTGTGCTTGTTTAAAAACTCAGCTCAAATTAGTGGGAAAAAAGGCTTACCGAACACCAAAACACGTATCAAGCAAAAGCCAAATCTGTACGTTTGGGTGTTGCAGCATCTCACAGCAAGATGCCTATCCGAAGGGGATTTGTTGAATCATTACTTACAGCCTCTCGTTGTGTGCACTTCAATAGAACTCATGACCAAACTTCAATTTACCCCAATGTTGGAGGCGGGTAATTACCAGATGACATCTATTCTAAGGTAGATATGAGCATACGAGTACATTTTGGTCTGGCTACTTTACTATTTTAAATAATTTTGACGCATCCAAAATTCCAATCAAATGGGCAATAAAGTAACCCGTTCTCTTTAGCTTTTACTATATTTTGCGTATTACTATTCCTGAGTGCAGCCAGTACTCTCTTACACATAACACCACATCCATTGCATTAGCAACTTATGCAGCAGTTTGCTAAAATCAGAAGCAATATCTATCTTTATCTTCATCATACATGGTTCTTTACTGGTAAAGGTCCTGTTAGATGACCGATGATGGAATTGCAAGAGTGTGAGAGTAAATGGACAACCCCATTTGAACTCCTTCAGCTCCTTTGTTAAGGTCGAATAGTTAGAGCACCAACTTATGCAAACACGGTTGATTAGATGCTCATGAAAGTTAAACAAGCGCCTTAGATACATATATATGCATATGTGTGCACATATGATGCATAATGCACACGATGTGACATGCACTTAACGCGACTAAATTACTTAAATATTGTTTAAATAACAATTCACAAATAACTGTATGCATATCCTTTTGTGTTTGAAAATTAATTGATGTATTTGCCATTAATGTTTTGAAATAAGATGTGACAATGGCGTCTCCCCAGTGCCTCCTTTCCATCATATCTGGCAGTAGGCCTTCATGTGCACTTCAGGTAGGATCTTCCCCATGGCATAAACCGTATATGGGAAGTCATCTTGTGGGCTTTCTTTTGAGCTCCAGTATAAATGGCTGAATATCCTGTTGATAGGGCAAGTCTTTGAGCTTTCTGTTGAGATTCTGTTAATAATTATGCACGTTTTTCGAAGGAGGTATGTGAAGGGCGATTATCGCAAAAGCTACGTCTACCCTGCCAAGAGTCCCGCCATTATGAGACTGGGTAAAATAAAAGCTATCATTTTATGACTGTGAAATAATTATGCCTCGTTATCACACACATTGTACTTTTGACTGTTAAGTCAGCTTTTAGTGGACATAAATGGCCGCTTTCGTACTAATTTTACAACCAAACACTATACAAAGGACTTTTAAATAACTCACAGATTGTTTGCAGACTCCCCGACAGCGGGATATTTTGCCATTATATCACGTAGCCTACGGTAGGGAAAGAATTGCTAGATGTCATTGAACAAGTCCATCATCATCAGGTTAACTTCGCTTGTCAAATTCTTTTACTGGACGGTTAGTCCCGCATTCGACGCACTAGAGCGCCATCTCTGCAAAGAACTTCCGCACTTAATTACCAGCCCACTGAGCGCACTTAATGGTGGTCCTTTGAATGTTGTGAGTCCATGTTTTAATCAAAATATGCGCCATAAACATATGCAAGCATGTACTGCCGGGTGTCTTAGCCACTTCCATCCTCCACACCTTCCTGATACATGTAGGTAGGCTAGAAGTAATGGGATAGTGTCATTTATTTTTGTTCTGTTCTATTAAGCTTGGTATTCTTCTCTCACTAAGTTTGTGATTGAGTACATAAATTGATCAGAAACACTTAAATTGATGGCTTTTAATCACTACACTACTTATATTTTTCACTACTTAAATTTAATTAACTAAGGCACGCATTGAGTAGTTGCAATAGCGTTCTTATTAGTCATCAAGTCAAAGCATGAAATAGGGTGTCGGGGCCCAATCGACAGAAAATTTGCTGAATGAGTGTTCACTAAAAGATTAACACTCGCCACGGAAACTTTGCCCTTTCGTTTAAGCTCTCATTCTTTATGCACTTATGGCTAAACGA
The DNA here is from genome assembly GCA_001693075.2 of Taenia saginata. Taxonomy (NCBI): domain Eukaryota; kingdom Metazoa; phylum Platyhelminthes; class Cestoda; order Cyclophyllidea; family Taeniidae; genus Taenia; species Taenia saginata. Next base: position 46,409 of record LWMK02000542.1, read on the forward strand.
AAAAAGACAAAATCAAACATTGTGTAGCAAGAAATTGGGTTAGTGCTATAGCATTCCGCAGTATTTACCGTCTTGAACGATTTGACACGGTGTCTGCCCACCATATTTTAGAGTTTCGGGTCACACTTGGATTGTCGTATAAAAGACCAGCACGAAAGAACATCTTTTAATAACATTTCGTTGGAGAGGCAAGCGATCGACTCGAGTACAATATCAATGACACCTGGTCAATGACCAAAACCGCGTATGCTAACTAATCCGTCCACCATGTATTTCATTACAATAACTACTTTTTATCAAGCACAAACTCAGAGCATGACTTTTTAATTTATGTGGACTCCTAAGGCAGACCACATGGCAGTCGACATGCGCTAGCGATATAAAGTTAAAAATATGTGTCAGTAATGAAGGAAGAGATTAGCCGCAGCTTATTTTGAATCATCGTAGCAGGCACTTTGGCTGGATATCTGTAAGAATTAGGTTTAGCCATGCAGCCAAATTAGGCAAGGTTTCATCCTTGTGGGACATGCCACCTTACTTCTTACACAAAGGCTGCCTGACACCGATCCCAGCAAGTGTCCTGAGACTGAAAGTCTCTTTAACGCAATAATTATGGCTCAATGGACAGCAACTAAGTGTAGTTATAAGGTATTAAAAATAGTCATCAACCACAATTAACTTACACTCCTCAGCTGATTGCACAAGCATTTAAGTTTCCACAAGTTATATTTTTGCTTTGAAACCCAACCTCAGAGCCAATTTAGTAGTTTTTGACCTTCTAGATATCACTCTTATATCATTTTGTTGCTAAAAGGCGAATCTATGAGGAGCAGTGGCATGAGCATAGAATAGAAGATTTTTCGGTCACTTGTGTATCGTAGCAAAATTATTAGTAGTATAAACGAAAAAATAAGCAAGTGCTCGATGTTAACTATGCCTTGCCTACAAGTTCTCTGCGACTTGCGCAACACCATCCATTTTTGCATCATCTCTTCTTAGCTTATTTTAGTCTTGCATGTTTACAACGATGCAACCTGTTCTACGTTATTTTTGTCAATAACTAAAAGCCAAATATTATTTGTAATATTAAAGGTGGGAAGAAACCATTCTAGTAGAGAACATTTGTGTCTTCATGTTTTTGGATTTAGGCTCTGCATCCCATTTGCAAAAATCTATTGCTTAACTTAAAACAAGAATGCCTTAACTTTTGCACGCCTTTAAAGGATAAGAATTTATTACGCTAATTTCTCAAAATTTCAGGTTAATATGCACATTGAAGACTATATATGCACATTGAAGACTAAAGAAAATTTAAGGTTTATACGGAACACCTTTTCTATTATGTCAAATAGCACCCACTTATATTTTTCGCCAGAAAGGCTAATCAATTTTGCCCATTAATGCAACAACCACAATCGTTCGGCACAGACTTGGAGCATATAAAAGCTTGCGAATCACACACGGCACGCTAGCTAGAAGCCAGAGAAGCCGTATTTTCTGTGATTATCCCGTCAGCCCCGTCGGTTTACTTTCTGAGAAGCTAAGACTTACAAG
>LWMK02000543.1:0-32895 GCA_001693075.2 Taenia saginata
GACTGCCACAAAGCATGACAATTAGAAGCGATATGGTTGCATATCCAAATAATTGGAAGTGAATGGCGGATCGAACTGGCTGAGTTCTGGTTCCACGAATGCCACAAAGCTTTATCTGTCCGATTCGCCTAACAAGACAATACATTCCAGGCGTTAATCACATTTATCTTGCTTAAGTCCCTCCGTTCTACCATGCAATTGGCTCGCATGTTTTCGACCACTTGTTGAATGGAGGAAAGTATGAATTGAGGAACGCCTTGACGCACATTGGGCATCTACGGTGTGATATTAATAGTAAATTAAAAGAAAAATATAATTTGCAATTAAGTGACCAAATAGCTTTATTTAGAACTGAGGTAAAATGCGCTACTACATTCAACACATTGACGTGCCATTAATTGGTTAGGAAAGGGCGGGTCAAAGTGTGGAGAAATAATAAGTCCAACGCGCCGTTTAACGAGGTTACCTTAGTTTCCTTTGGCTTGATTGACAAATCGACGCAATTCTTCACGAAGATCCTTAGAAACTGGGAACGGAAGAGGAATAGGTGGCGGGCTTTGACGTTTGGGGTGGGTGGACAGTGGTTTCTTCGTCTAAATGAAGGCATCACGAATTAGTATTGCGTTTGCAAAAGAAGGGAGAGAATAGTGGCAGGACTCACAGCAAGACTGGTGGAGGCAAGTATTTCCTCCCTGGACATATGCAGCACGTCAGGCGGAGTGTGTGGTGCGTCGCCCATCGTTCCGTTGGGTAAATGAACTAGTCTTGGGGGTGTCAGGACACCACGCGTCAAGGCTGAGCGTATGGTGCATATTTCTAATATAAATCTTTTATAACAACATATGCCAATGAGATATGCTCTACTATATATAATTGCCTAAAATACGTACAGCAATGAGTACTAATGAGAAATTTTTTGGTTGATGTCCATCTTTTGCAGCTGTAGATTATCCAATGCCCTTATTCAATTGTCCTGTTACTCTTCCACCGCATCCCAAGTGCGCCAACATTCATAGACCACAAAAGGCTGCATTTTGCTCATTTGAACTCAGCGCCTACTACTTGTGGCTGTTGACAGTGCAGGCAATCAGCGACCGGCCATAAGATTGCTGTCGCATTATTTCCATTAAGTTCACAGGGAAAGGCAACCTAATTGATCCATTGCGCAAATTGGCTGATGTCTGGGATTCTGTTTCAATCACGACACCATATTCGCGAGATTATGCCCTACGTAGATGGAAGAGCCAGTACAAACACACTGAGATCGCACTCGTCACAAGTACAAAGCCGATACGCTCTATCTGGACTACATTTGTTCAAATAGGAGGGTCTGCAGAGACTGTGGGAAGTGCACCTCACACAAAGCGAAATTCCACGTGTCGCTGGCAGGGGAATTGCTATGAGGTATCTCAACTCTAGATCTTGCAGCTATAAACCACCTAGGATCGCCTCACGGTCTCACAATCTGGACTGCCTATGCCTACATTTCGTCATAACTCAGTGTTTCAGACAGCTGGACACTTGTCTTATCCACTGCAATGGATGGGACTGAAAGGCCGCATCGGTCGGTATCCGTGTGCCATTGCTGAAGTGGACCAATTTTCGGGAGCGTAGGTGGGCAAATAGCAACATGACACTTTTCACATGGAGCGCAGATTAGACGGCAGCAGTCCACGTCACGGGTCCATTGTGTAGTTCGCTTCCTTTCCTTTACTAGATAGCCTGTGATTTAAGTCACATAAAGTGAGTTTTTCGTGCACAAACTAACGCAGCTGTCAGTGAAACCGGTTTTGTAATCAGGGTATGGAAGAAAAGCAATGTAGCATTCACTGATTGCATCTATAATGGCAATGCCAGGGAGGTGAGATGTTCAGAGGCTCCAGAAACTTCAAGCTCTCCCCTTATCTAGCATAGACTTGCGCACTACCCAGTTTTCAATGCAAACAGAGCAGGAGTACGGTTGGTCCCTTCTAGCTCCTTTTCCACACATTCGTGGCTGCTGTTGTACGGACATTTATGTTTGACACGTGACAACAGTGGATGTGTGTGCAATGGTTACATGGAGCATTATTTAGTTATTTCGATTTGTTAATGCATAGATAATAGAGGCAGGGAATACTAGTTGTAGACACACAAAAGACGGGCTATAAGGTGAGAGAATAGAGTGATAGAAAGCGGCTGCATTTGATTGTAGTCGTAGGTGAAAAGTGCGTAAGGTAATTATGGAGTCGGCTGCCAATTGTTAGTCAATCCGCGAATGCAGTTCCTATTTCTTCAACCCGCCACTTCCGTTTTACCCAACCGTGCATTTTACTTTGCTCCCGGTGCAGCTAGTTTAGATAGAGCTATAGGAGTTTCATGCGTCGCTGTGCATTCAGTTCCCAGTCTCAACTACTTCGCTAATTGAACGCCACGAGCATTAAGCTGTGGACGATGAAGTTCGATGGGTGCAAGCCTTTTCACGCAGTGGGTCCAGGTACTGCTGGCACACTTTTAAAATAAATTACAGCCTTCATTGGTGCAGAACTATTGGTACAAATGAAGTACATGGTTTCGGTGTTGCAATGAAGTCAGATTAACTCGTCGACTAGTCAGAGGTCCCTCTCAGTCACCATACCGTCAGTGCCTTTCCAATACAAATAGACTTATCTTGTTCGGGTCAAGCAGACGCTTGTACTCCTCCACGTGGAATCGCTTACACTGAAATGTAGTTGCACTTTGCTGTGTTAGTGCATTTTATCGTGTTAGTGTGCTTAGGTGAACTTCGATAAGCGTAGAAATTTCTAGAAGCTCTGAGGCTGCTAAAGCTTTACAATGAAGACATACGCATGTCTAGACTGCCAACAATGCCAAAGTGGTTTGTAATCCTCACGTACTCTCTTTATGGAACCAAAAACTGTTAAATCGTCAGTGCGGTCCATGTGATCGAATTGACAACTGGGTCGTGTTGGATGTGAGTGCAGAAAAGAAGGAAAATCACAAAATTTAATCACTACTTACTGGACCACATGTAAACAACTGGATACCGCATGCGCCTTAGAGCATGATCGTCACTGGCAGCAGTATTGCGCAGGTCAAAACAAACGCCGAGATGATGGCATAGCAATGGATCTACTACTTGGACTTGAACAATTTAACAACCAAGCTCAAATTAATAAAAGGAATGCATGCATATGATGCTGATAGAGAAGGGATACAGAGAGAAAGGTGGGTAAAATGCCACTGGTGGTAAGGACGGAAATAACGACACCTGATGCTACTGATCATAGCAAGCGCTGCAAGATTGGAGTCCCATCTGCCGCGACCGAACCACATCTCGGTGCTGCAGAAAGAATAGGTACGTTCACGTCATTTAGAGTTAAAAAAGGGGTGGATTGACACTGCTCTTTAAAGCACTTGATTGTTTTAGAATTGATCTACAAGCCCGGTCATTCTCAATATTATGCATCTTCTTCATGAAATTCTCCCATGGTGGATGCCAAGTCACCAACTACCCAGATCGCCTTACCTCTTACGAGAATACCCATGTTCAAGCGCTAAGCCGTATCACTTTTCCACGTTATTGTAGGATAGAGATTTGAGTGCTGCCACTCAACTTGATGGTTATGTCGGTCATGGATCGCTTTCGAAATCGAACAAATAACGAAGAAGCAATAATTTGCGAGCAGTCGCAGCGATTCTTGCCTGCGCAGCAGTCCTCACCTCAACCCAGACTAAATGAAACCGACAAAGCGTTACAAGTAAGAAAACACGCGTATTCATGAAGCACAGCCCTTAATCCGCCCTGTTATTACTGCCATGCACAACAGATTTAGCAAGCATTTTGGTCAGCTCACTCCAACCGGTCTTATCGTTAGCCAACGTAATGGAGCATCACAATAAAATCCGCTCACCGTTCACTCAATAAATGCAACACTCAACGATAGAATAAGAGTGAACTATAGTGGCCAGCAAACAGGGCAATACAGTTACGGACCAGTGGATGAAAACGAGTTGGCGGAACAAAAGGACAGACAGCTGTGTATGGGGAAGAGACTTGACTGTAGTACAATCGAAGAGCATGACTACTTGATTGCGGTTTGCCACAGGATATGCATTTTGCTATTTAGTGTCTGATTCTGTTAGTTCTTATCCGATTTTCGAATTCTTGCTTTCCTTTTGTATACTTCTTCCGAGTCGCTGCCGTTTGATACGCTGATGGCATAGCGCATGATAATATATTCTGCTCTAAACATTAAAATGAATAAAGTATGATGCGCCTGAGTAAAACAATACAGAATGTGCAACAGTAGTCCCAACCTTGGTATGTGAGGTTTTTTGCTTTTCTTCTTCTTTTTTTCTCTTCCACCCTGTTTATTTACTCTTCCACTCTCGTTTCAAGTTTAATTCATCATTGGTAGTGCTAAGTACGTCATTGTATACTCTGGCAATGGAAGGTGAACCTCGGCTAGCCGAAGATGTCACTCACTCCTCACCTACTCCAGGCAGCAGTTTTTATTAAGGTCAGCAAAACAGGGGTGATTAATTATTACTTATTTAATTACAGCAATGGTGGTGTTCTGTTCTGGTGAAAAATGGATAGCTGAGGCGCTAAAGGCCTCAGTTGAATGGCGATGAGGTAATGAAGCAGAATCAATGACGAATTGCAATGAATGGGACTGAGTGAGTGGAAAATGGATGATTAGAAGCCAAAATGCTTGGATGAATGATAAAGAGGAGGAAATGGACAATCGGTGGCGAAAGGTACGAAAAGTGACTGAGGCGGTGGAAAGGTCATAGGTGAGGCGCGATAGGCCTCATTTAAATCGACACGTTGTTGAAAATCATAGTCTTTGTCATTGGATTTTCCCCTTTCTCTTTGTGTTCCCTAATTTTTTTTCACTTTGGTTCGGCCTTCTTTATTTGCTTGCGCTTTTGACTTATTCTTCTTTTGTCAAATATAAAAATTATGCTGTAAATTACTTTAGTCACGAATGCACGTTGGTTACTTTCTGATAAATTTGAATTAGGTCCCAGCTTTGTTAACAGCCGCTCCTGTAGCGACAAATATTTGTGCTCTTTGCTCATCTGACCGGCATTACCTGGCACTGTCTTTTCTCTACTTGGGGTAAGTCATGATTTTCTGGTTAATTCGAAGGCTTGAATCCATTCCAGCTCTACACCTCAACAATCAGGTCTATGTTTTTCCTAAACAGTGGACAGCACAAATCCATTAAGTAAGAGACANTCATCTGACCGGCATTACCTGGCACTGTCTTTTCTCTACTTGGGGTAAGTCATGATTTTCTGGTTAATTCGAAGGCTTGAATCCATTCCAGCTCTACACCTCAACAATCAGGTCTATGTTTTTCCTAAACAGTGGACAGCACAAATCCATTAAGTAAGAGACATTGCCGAAACCATACCTGATAAATAGGCGATGCGGAAAATTAAGAGGCGCCAGGAGATAGCAACTGAAGGATGGTTTCGAGAGGAGGAAATATGACGGTTTTAGAAGGTAAGGACGTAGAATTTAAGTCATACTATCCAAGGTGAGAAGGAAAGCCCTGCATGGCCATCAGCGGTGGCTGACACCGGAAGCAATGCACGTGAAATTTAACACCTTCAGTTAAAAAATATATGCACAAACAGGCAGGTGAAACAACTCTTAAGCTCGCCACCTCATTTTGCGAAGCTGAAACACCTTTTTGTCTGCTGCGTGACAGATGTCAAATGGAAAATTAAAAACATGCCTCAATCAAGATCTGATTATTCACCTCAATCAAGCTACCGAAATGGATTAACAATTATTCTACACCAAATGAAATGGCTGCGAATGCAAATGAGATTGGATGTTGTCTTGAATCACCCTTTTGACAAGAGAGGTGCGGATTAGCTGTGACTGGTCTGCAAATGAAAGCCATTATTATGGTCTTTGTTCCTGCATCCCATTTTTAATACGTGGGAGTTTAGTTTAGAAAAGGCGCGTTTAACTACTATTTGCACGTAAATATGGTCTACTCAGTGTAGTCAGCAGCGAGTAATTTGCATCTTAGAAGAATGTGGATGGATAGTGCCTACGGTTCGCATGGGCACCGTCGCTGGCTCTACTCCCATCTTTTGTTCAAGCTTTTGCTCCAATGACCACGGATGACCGAACGCACGTTTGAATCTGGCGTGACGTAGAGTGGCCTAAAATAAACACTGTGAATAAATTCTCTGCTTCAACCAGGCGCATCCAGTTGCGAAGAATACGAGTCCCAAAACACTACCGCCATCATGATTAGTGAAGGTGACTTCGCAAAATTCTTAGAAAAGGCGATTTGAATTTCGATGGTGGATATTCCTTTGACCTGATCCATCAGCCCTACGCAAACAGAATGCTAGGAACAAGGACTTCACTGACTTCGTATTCATGCAAGCGGTGACGTGTACTCAGTCCTCTGAGTTCCCTTCGCACAAGGCACTTCCAAGAGCGACCTCAGGAGCGTCATCATGCGGGCAGGATGGCGAGTCACCTAACTATAATTCCAAGACTACTTTTCTTTAAGTCTGTACAGTGAGGTTTCGCTTACAGACGAACATTTGACAAGAGTGTGCAAAGGTATTCTAGCCTTGGAAGGCTAGGCAGATATATTCGCCTTGCATAATCACTGTTGATACTTGTTTGGCTGATCAGAAGCCAACTCAAATAGTCTACCCAGATTTGCAAAATCGGATTTAAGGGCTTTACATTTAAGCTGCCAATTTGTTGATATTTAAGTTCAGAGCGCATGCAAAATTTCATGATAATTTCAACATATGAAACATTCAGTCTCCATCTGATTCCGTATTAGAGGCGGGAGACTCCAAAAGCTCGTGCCGTGGTTTTTCAATGTAAAAAACGACTCATGTTTACTTCGACGCGATTGAAGTTAATCCACACTCATCACTGATTCTTCACAAAGAGAATGAGCTGGTAGACAACATGCTGTCCTCTGTCTCCAAGCAGAAGCTGTGCAGTTGCACCATCGTAACACATAGTCGCTGTCTGACAACCGGCAGTTCTTCTGTCACTCACTTTACTCAAAACAGTGGTTGTTCAGTGCGTGTTTGAGTGTTTTAAGCGCAAAAACACCGTAAGACCTTTAGACTTGGCTAACAGAAGTGACAAATTCAGGAGCAGATTCGCAAAGCCAAGTTCATTTCGGTTGGAAGTGTACTTGTAAGTAAAACTAATGGTTATGGCCTGGTTTTACGCAAGATTGTTGAAATGATGTGTAGTCTCGCGCTGCACCACGGCTACATTGCTGCGTTCTCACATAACTGAAAACCATTCCATTCGCAGAAAAGAAAATTTCTGCGTTCGAGTATCTGTCTCTTGCCATCCTCCTCTCCAGCTCACCTCTGTGGGTCTGTATTGATGGTGTGATGCAATTCATTTAGGTTGAAGCAGAATCGCTGACGCGTGGTGTTCGTGTCATCTTTTGCATTTGGATTTGGGTTGACGATGAAGAGCGTAGGCAAAAGAGGGAAAATGTTTATGAGGCGAAATGTGTGGGAGGCGGAAAAGAGGACTTAATGGCAGAGATCATCACACTTGGTAGACTACTAATTCAGTGGCCTGTGTCAATCATATGGTAACATAATAAATGGTTAGGTAACCTCGGGCATCATTTTATTGTGTGAATATTCGGAGTTAACGCGAGGTCATCTTAAGTGATCCACATTGTTCAGTAGCTATTGCTTTGAAACAATAGCATTGTTTTCGTTCCATATCGAGTGATGTTGACATGATAATAAATTCGTGTGTTTTCTCGACTTGGAAAACAATCTGGAATGCTAAGTTAGGAGCTACTCTAGTGCTGTGATATTCGGCTTAAATAAGTGGCGTTGGTACCTCCTCTAGAAACACCGATCCAATTATATTCCCACTACTTTACTCCTTCCAGCTCACCTATTCCTCCAACTTCATTCCCATCTATGATAACTTACATGTAGAATGCGACCTCTGGTAAAATGAATTACAGTGGCTAAGAAGGACCGCGTTGATAGCGTCTGAGAAGAGGATTGTGATGTCTCTTTTACCTATCTTAGTCATCGCGTGTGCACTTGTCTCACGACTATCAGTGAGTGGGCGCACTCACTCACTGTGCAAGCACGTAGGCGACCACCGCCGACGTCAATGGTGAGCACAAGTAGTGTCGAGACAATTGACATGTGAAATGAAATTAGCTCTTGACTTTGAATTACCGCCAACAGTGGAATTAGTAGCTCTCAGGGATTTGAAATAAGATGGGTGCATCTAGACTCTAAGCAAAAGCAATATTACATCTCTTGCCTTATTGTCAACTCTTCGTTCATTGCTTGCAACTCAATTCCTCCTGTGTGAGAACTCCAATTACCACTCTTTCTCTGGAGTTTCGGCCCAAAGTAATGCGCTGCTGGTCATATTAACAACTGCAGATAAGCGGAGAAAAGTCAAGAGCTAATTGATTGATTGAGGTGGATACTCGGATCTTGATTAGGTTGTGTTTTTAATTTTCCATTTGACATCTGTCACGCAGCAGACAAAAAGGTGTTTCAGCTTCGCAAGCTGAGGTGGCAAGCATGAGAGTTGTTTCACTAGCCTCATAATGCATGTATTTTTTAAACTGAAGGTGTTAAATTTGAAGTGCATTGCTGCCGGTGTCAGCCTCTGCTGATGGCCATGCAGGGCTTTTCTTCTCACCTTGGATAGTACGACTTCAATTCTACGTCTTTATCCATTTGTGCCCATTCCATTCAGCCCAACATGTTTGTCGGAATTGTGTCTTTAGCATCCTATTTAATTGAACGGCAAAAGAATTTCTTCTAAAACCGTCATATTTCCTCCTCTTGAAACCACCCTTCAGTTGCTATCTCCCAGCGCCTCCTAATATTCCGCATCGCGCATATATCTGGTATTGTTTTGGCAATTTCTCTTATTTAATGGATTTGTACTGTCCACTGTTTAGGAGAAACATGGACCTGATTGTTGAGATGTAGAGCTGGAATAAATTCATGCCCACGCACTTACCGGTGCCTTCGAAGTAACCAGAAAATCATGACTTACCCTAAGTAGAGAAAAGAGAGTACCAGGTAATGCCGGTCAGCTGAGCAAAGAGAACAAATATTTGTTGGTACTGGAGCGGCTGTAAACAAAACTGGGACCTAATTCAAATTCATTAAAAGCTAACTAAGGTGCATTCATGACAAAAGAAATTATCAGTTTAAATTTTATAATTACTTCGTGAAAATTAAAAGAAAAGAGCTGTCATTGATGACTGCAAATGGCGTAGCCAAAAAGATTAAAAAATTAAGAAAGACTGAAGAAAGACAAATAAAGATAGATACGGTGCTAAATTAAAAAGAGATTAAAGAACACAACGAGCAAAAGGTAAATCCAGTGAAAAAGACAATGATATTAATCAAAATGTCGAATCCAATGATGTCTAACGCGCACCACCTATGCATTTTCCAACGCCTCAGTCTCTTTTCGTGCTTTTCGCCACCGATTGTCCATTTCCTCCTTTTTACCACTCATCCAAGCATTTTGGCTACCAGCCATCCATTTTCCGCTCTCTCAGTCACTCATTGCCACTCATTGCAATTCGCCACCGATTCCGCTTCACAACCTCATGGCGATTCAACTGAGGACCATCGCGCCTCGCCTATGCCTTTTCCACCTACTCAGTCTATTTTCGTGCCTTTCGCCCCCCATTGTCCATCTCCTCCTTTTTACAAATCATCCAAGCATTTTGGTTTCCAGCCATCCATTTTCCTCTCTCTCACTCACTCACCCACTCACTCACACTCATTGCAATTCGCCACCGATTCGGCTTCACAAACTCATGGCGAATCAACTGAGGACTATCGCGCCTCACGGATGATTTCCCACGGCCTCAGTCTCATTTCGTGCCTTTCGCCACCGACTGTCCATTTCCTCCTTCTTACCATTCATCCAAGCACTTTCCCTTCCTACCATCCAATTTCCGCTCTATCTCTCAGGCAATCACTCACTCACTCAGTCCCACTCATTGCAATTCGCCACCGATTCCGCTTCACAACCTCATCTCTATTTAACTGGGGCCTTTTGCGCCTCACCTATGCCCTTTCCACCGCCTCAGTCTCTTTTCGTGCCTTTCGCCACCGATTGTCCATTTCCTCCTTTTCACCATTCATCCAAGCACTTTTACCTTTGTCCTTTTCTTCTTTGCATTTCGTTCCTGTTAGGCCTCCATTCCTTTTTTTAATTTACACTTGTTTTCTTTTTTGCAATAATTTCTTCTGAAATTTTTTTGTATTTTCACTGCCTTTTCGCAACCATCAACACTTATTTTTTAACAATATTGCAGCTTGTTCTTACGCATGTGTCGGTTACTAGCCTTCCTTTTCAGTTGCTTTATCCTCTCTGTAAATTGGAATCGAATTTGCATGCTTCTAACAGTCTCTGAATTATGAACTTTAATGTTCGTATCTCGTTATGAATTTTCCAGTCTGTGTTGACAGCAACTGCATTAAAACAACCCGATTTTGTTTTACTGTGTCACCTGCTAAGCCTTGGCGCTTGTGACCCTCTAGTGAATGCGCTTCATTGGTCATTCTGCTGAGCCATTGACCACTCATCAACAGGGCGACGCGATGCAGAATTCATCTCCGCGTACGCCTCCAGATGCTCCACGCCTGCCGGATGCGGAGAGAGAAAAGCGATCCCTGCCCCAGGTAGGAATATTTGCACAATTCGTACGTGTGTTTTGAGAGTCTGTTTGAATCACTGGTTTGGGATAATTCTGTTTAGAGGGCACTGGGGAGTTCTGCATTCAAGACACCGAAGCGTCCACCGCCGTTTCCTCCCCCTCTCCTATTTCCAATGATCTTTATAAGGAATGGCTTCTGCACGTAAAGAAGTCGCAAGCGGTAAGACTATTTCTTCGCTTTCTTTCCAAGCTGCGCAGCCGGCCGAATCAAAGATGGGGTTTCTTGTTTGTTGAAAGTAAGGCGTGTGATAAATTTCGTGGCAAATTCTGATCTGTTATCAATAGGAGTCTTTGCATCAAATATGTAGTTGACCTATCTTTTTCGCCGTGGAGTTTCTCATTGGCCGATGTCATGGATGACTCGAACCGCTGGATGCTTGGAGGATTCCTTTGCCCATTGTCGACCGAAATGCGCGAGTTCGCATGTCGACTAGTGGGTGGACAAAGGTTGATAGAGGTGCAACATTCCCTAGGACTGCTTTATCTGCCTTCTTCACCACTGTGTGACTCAAGACAAGAGGATTATGTGACCGCTCTCTTGAGATAACGTGCCACTGACATGGTAAAGTGGTGCATTTAGGCGGGTCGATGCAAGTCCTAGTGCTGACCTAAGTTGGCGACCTAAAACAACTCCAAATGCTCCCACCTCATATTCTCAGGATAGTAGGTCTAGGTTTTTCATCACGAAGCAAATAATGAAGGCGGTAGCATGTCCCAGTGGCATGGAATTGAGACGCTATACAAAGCCCACGACATGAGCAAAGGTACGAACATGTGGAGGTGGGACATGCACATTCTTATGATGATAACTGAAATATTGTCCACTTTCAGGCAAGTGACATTGCAACATTAGGGTCATTCAGACTGTTGCCGTAAGCCCTCATTATGTTTTAAACCTCTTATGATTTCACCCAGCCTTAGCACTACGTTTGCATTTTAGACAACAGCTAATAACAATGAAGGTGGCAAAGATGACAGCACCAAAAGGGAAGAACCGAAGTCGGATAAAGCAAAGCAATAAAGGATTGTGTTTGGGACAGCTTGTGCTTGGAAGTAATGGGATGGAGTGGAGTGTGGTTGAATGCGTGAGTGACAGTTACTAGTTCTGCTGCAGAGGCATTGATGACTGACTGATTTGCGATTCGTGCATCGTTACGAGGATTAAGGGATTGATGGATAGCTGGCAAGATGAGTAAATGAAATGCTGATAGACCTATGGAAGCATGGTTAGAAGATAGATCTCAACCTGGGTGAGTAGACAAACAAGTGCTAGATAGTTGGTAAAAATGGCACATCTGATGGGCTGCAGTAGGTAGCCTGCAGATGAGAATTGCCAAACAATTGCGCCATCGACAGCGGTTACTATTAGTGCCAATAAAAGTGGTCAACCACGCTTCCGTGCACACCATTATCCTAAATGGGGCCACTGAAATTCCCCAATCGGCCTATCTAGGACATGTTGAAACTGCTGTTTACGAGACGCAAATAACAACTCGTTCCATGGCACCGGCATTGGTGGAATGCACAAACTACTCGTCGCCAGTTGCAGCGAATTCCAATCTTGATTTGCCGACTACGAAATGCGTGCATTTGCACAATGGGACTGGAGAAAGGCAGCACGAATATAAGTCAAAGTTGCATCCTAAGGATGTAGGGAATGAGCTAGAGCAGAAGACCTAGGTTTAGGGTTTTAAAAAAGTGCAAATTCATGAATGTGTCGTTAGTTCCACTGAGAATCAAAAGGAGCTTCCTATAATCATCATCAGCAGCAGCAGAACCATCGAGGCGAGAAGCTAAAATTTAGCTTCCTTCCCAAAATAAAGCATTGCATGTCTGTTTAAAACACAACTGAAGTGCCGAAAAAGTGATCAGGAATGTTATGAAAGTGGGCAGAGGAAAGAATTTCGGAAAATAGATCTACTACAATTACAACAACCAGCCACTCTCTCTTATAGCCAGTACTGTGGACAAGGGAATCCGAATTTTGGACAGGTAATGGCTTCCACCGCGGCGTTGTGCGTGCTGCAACGTCAAGAAAACGTGGATTTGTTAATGAAAATAAGGTTGATGCAGTGCTTGACAGCCTTTAGTAATGGACCTACAACAGGCCTAATAACATCGAAGGATGCCTCAATAATTTGGTAATCGTGACAGTCTGCCATGTGTGGTAAAACATTAACCTGACAATCATTGCATAGTTCCTTGGGGATGCAACACACTCCACTCCTCAGAAGCACGCATAATTTGCACCGAGATGCAACCGACGAACGGTAGAATCAAGGCAATTCCTTTATACAGCTCTTTTGGTAGTACCAGCCGATTGAGTTTGGTCCCATTCCCATGTCAATAGAATGAAGAAATTTTCAAGGAGTTAACCATTGGAAGCATATAGTTACATGGAGTCAATTTAAGGCTGAAACAAAGTGGGTGATGGTGGCAATTAGTTGACCATCACCACTTCATACACTATACTTACTAATTTAGAGCCAGAGTTGGGCCCTTTTCTCTTGCAGCATTTTGCTTTGCTTTGTCTAGGCATGGAGATTTGAGACGCATATGAATATCATGTCAGAAGCGAATATCAAGTTACATTTCGCTTCTAGGTTGGTCAGTCCGTGACACTGTTTGCTTCATCTTGAACGCGTCGGAAGTTGTTTGCTCCATGTAGATTGTTTGTAGGAGCCAAGAGACCGCGGAGGCAACGATCAAGCAGACCATGTTTTTGTTCTTATTCCACTCACGACCCACTTGCACATTAGCAGTGCAGTGTTTGTCTACGTGTTCACTAAATGTCAGCACATTCATTTCTGAGCTTTATCTATGAAGACGCAAGTTGAAGCCCCACTTTATTCTCCACATGCGCACTAGGATTGCAAAAAAGGTTTTTGCAAATGCTGCATGTCTTCTCGGCAATCATGGCAATGGCATCCGCCATAGAAGCCAATTAAAGTGTTTGCAATAGGATGCATCCCTCATCCTCCACTTTTTACCCTTGTAGCGCATCTAACTTGTCATAACCCTCAATTTAAGTGACTAGAAAGATCTATTCTCATAGGATTTGCGAATATGGTGACTGCATCCTGTGGCTCCTAGCTTGGATTTTCTCCACTTTATCATCCACCTTCTTGTACCTTTAAGCTCGCCTTATATGATGGGTGATTTTTCTTTTTACCCAACTTATGGTTGCTCTTAGTGATGTTTTCAAGCGATGCCATCGAGACTCTAAATCTCTGCAAAATCCGCTGCCCATTCTTTCGCTAAAGTAATACCTGGGCACCTAATAATCCATCACGAATGAAATGGGGCAATAAAAGCGGATAGTTGATGCTGTGATGCAGAAGAGTGAGAAGCCACCGAGGCAGCCTGTTCTCGAAATTAATTTAGTTGATGAGGATGTTAGTCCAAATGCTGAAGAAATTGCGATCGCAATGGGTGGGAAAATTCCGTGTTTGAGCTGAGAATTGGTGTCGAATTGATTACTTTTCTTTCTGCTAGTTTGTGGCGATTCATAGCCAACTTTTAGAAATCGGAGCCACTTCTAATGGCGAATTGAGATAATTTGCTGCAACACTGTCCTCGGTCGGTGTTGGAGGTAGTGCTGGTGTTGCTCCTAAAAAGGTGGTGCCACCCTATTTTGGCCCTTCCTCTCAGGTCTTCTCGCCATCGACACAAGCGCATGGATTCTGGTAATGAGGCTTGCAACTGCAGTCGTTCATTTGGGACCATAAATCTAAGATATTCCCTGACACCAAATCCGCGCCTACTCAACGCCTTGTAATTGGAAGTACATTCAACACAGATTATTCTCGTCTTGGTACAAATTTTAGAAAATTTACCTATTGAAATCTGAAAATTGTCTCAGGATTTCGGAAGTTAGAATGAGGTCACCCTAGGAAAAATGAGCGGATTCCCATTGCTGTGAACACGCTGCTTCAATTTTCATCAGTGTTAACGATAGATGAACAGAAGGGTAATTGTGAGTGCAGTAGTTGCGTTCTTTAAATGCTCTTTGCAGGCGATAGGCGCGCTTTGGAGCCAGAGCTACCCTCGTATTGAATGCCTCGGTTTCGCTATCACTTACCTTTCCGATGTTCATTGTATAGATGTCTAAAATCGTCCAGCCTTCATGTAGCAGGGGCGATAGAAGGCAAGAAGGGAAAGGAGAGGAATCGCCTACACAGCTGAGCGCGCCGGTGGAGATCCCTCATTTTAAAGAGGGTATGAAAATTGAAGACTGAAGTAAAGCTGTTAAGTTTAACATTCACTTACATCCACAGCGGCAAAGAATTTTGCTGATCCTTCAAGCTCCCCCTCTCTCACGACTCTGATCTTGACCAATGCTGCGAGGTACTAGCTCAACTCATCACTGACCAGCTGGAGCGGCCACTGGCTGAGGAATTCATTCATTGCACTTCTTAGGAGTAGACTAGGAATCTGAAAGCCCTAGCAGAACGAGCCTTGAGAGGTGCACCACAAAGCAGGGCCTTCAGCTAGTCAGCCATTCAGTTTAGCGTGAATTTCCGACCAACAATCATAGCGACCAAGCTTCATGACATAAAGACCAAAGAGCTTAGTCGGTTGGTTGGGGTTGTGACCAGAAAGCGCCAAGAACTCCGTCTGATATCGCTGTATCAGAGGTTCAACCACCGGCTGAATCCTACACATCTCCAGGCTTTCCCCAACCTGCGCACCAAGTTCTGCACTGGTCTCTACAAAATCGGTCTCTACAGAAGGGAAAAGGTGATGGTAAAAGGAAGACGTAGATGGAAGTCCTAATAGGTAAAGAAATTTAGACATTGCAATCTACAACACACGAAGAATTAGCTTGGAATGTGGTGCTTGGCGTTGGCTTCCTCCGCAATACCAAAGCGGTTCTAAACTTCGCGGAAGGCACCTAAGCTACCTGGCAAAGCAAGCAAACAAACTCGGTCACCTCTTCATCGATAAAGGACACAGACGAAACATGCGGTACTCTTTTCGTGGCTGCAGGTATTCCCACTAGCAACTTTGATAAGCTTTGCTCACTACTAGCGCATGTCACCGGCAGTGGCGAAGAGGAACTGCGCTCATTGCTGACTAAGTATTCGAACATGTTTAAGCGGCAAGGAGCAAAAATCGGACAAGCATACATCGTATAATATACCATAGACACAAGTGAAGCCAGACCCACTTGGCAACAACTCAGACCCATGCCCTTGCCTCTCCTGAAAAAGTGAAAGAGATGATAAATGATGTTAAAAGCTACCCATTTCAGCGTGGGCTTCTTCAATCGCATCGTTAGGAGAGGCATCGGTAGATTACGACTGTGCATCCCTACAGGAATTTAAGTAGACAGACAGAGAGAAGGCGAAATTCAGAGTGCAAAGCAAGATTAATCATTTCCAGACAAGGCTTTTCGCACTCTGTAATGCTCTAGCCACCTTCCATCACCTGGAGCAGACGGTACTAACCAAGCTTGGCCCACACCGGCAGTGGCGAAGAGGAACTGCGCTCATTGCTGACTAAGTATTCGAACATGTTTAAGCGGCAAGGAGCAAAAATCGGACAAACATGCATCGTATAATATACCATAGACACAAGTGAAGCCAGACCCACTTGGCAACAACTCAGACCCATGCCCTTGCCTCTCCTGAAAAAGTGAAAGAGATGATAAATGATGTTAAAAAGCTACCCAATTCAGCGTGGGCTTCTTCAATCGCATCGTTAGGAGAGGCATCGGTAGATTACGACTGTGCATCCCTACAGGAATTTAAGTAGGCAGACAGAGAGAAGGCGAAATTCAGAGTGCAAAGCAAGATAGCAAGTTGAAGCCCCACTTTATTCTCCACATGCGCACTAGGATTGCAAAAAAGGTTTTTGCAAATGCTGCATGTCTTCTCGGCAATCATGGCAATGGCATCCGCCATAGAAGCCAATTAAAGTGTTTGCAATAGGATGCATCCCTCATCCTCCACTTTTTACCCTTGTAGCGCATCTAACTTGTCATAACCCTCAATTTAAGTGACTAGAAAGATCTATTCTCATAGGATTTGCGAATATGGTGACTGCATCCTGTGGCTCCTAGCTTGGATTTTCTCCACTTTATCATCCACCTTCTTGTACCTTTAAGCTCGCCTTATATGATGGGTGATTTTTCTTTTTACCCAACTTATGGTTGCTCTTAGTGATGTTTTCAAGCGATGCCATCGAGACTCTAAATCTCTGCAAAATCCGCTGCCCATTCTTTCGCTAAAGTAATACCTGGGCACCTAATAATCCATCACGAATGAAATGGGGCAATAAAAGCGGATAGTTGATGCTGTGATGCAGAAGAGTGAGAAGCCACCGAGGCAGCCTGTTCTCGAAATTAATTTAGTTGATGAGGATGTTAGTCCAAATGCTGAAGAAATTGCGATCGCAATGGGTGGGAAAATTCCGTGTTTGAGCTGAGAATTGGTGTCGAATTGATTACTTTTCTTTCTGCTAGTTTGTGGCGATTCATAGCCAACTTTTAGAAATCGGAGCCACTTCTAATGGCGAATTGAGATAATTTGCTGCAACACTGTCCTCGGTCGGTGTTGGAGGTAGTGCTGGTGTTGCTCCTAAAAAGGTGGTGCCACCCTATTTTGGCCCTTCCTCTCAGGTCTTCTCGCCATCGACACAAGCGCATGGATTCTGGTAATGAGGCTTGCAACTGCAGTCGTTCATTTGGGACCATAAATCTAAGATATTCCCTGACACCAAATCCGCGCCTACTCAACGCCTTGTAATTGGAAGTACATTCAACACAGATTATTCTCGTCTTGGTACAAATTTTAGAAAATTTACCTATTGAAATCTGAAAATTGTCTCAGGATTTCGGAAGTTAGAATGAGGTCACCCTAGGAAAAATGAGCGGATTCCCATTGCTGTGAACACGCTGCTTCAATTTTCAAACAGTGTTAACGATAGATGAACAGAAGGGTAATTGTGAGTGCAGTAGTTGCGTTCTTTAAATGCTCTTTGCAGGCGATAGGCGCGCTTTGGAGCCAGAGCTACCCTCGTATTGAATGCCTCGGTTTCGCTATCACTTACCTTTCCGATGTTCATTGTATAGATGTCTAAAATCGTCCAGCCTTCATGTAGCAGGGGCGATAGAAGGCAAGAAGGGAAAGGAGAGGAATCGCCTACACAGCTGAGCGCGCCGGTGGAGATCCCTCATTTTAAAGAGGGTATGAAAATTGAAGACTGAAGTAAAGCTGTTAAGTTTAACATTCACTTACATCCACAGCGGCAAAGAATTTTGCTGATCCTTCAAGCTCCCCCATAGGAGTAATGTTCGGCGGCTATAAATGCAGAGGCCTCTCACGACTCTGATCTTGACCAATGCTGCGAGGTACTAGCTCAACTCATCACTGACCAGCTGGAGCGGCCACTGGCTGAGGAATT
Source organism: Taenia saginata (assembly GCA_001693075.2). Taxonomy (NCBI): domain Eukaryota; kingdom Metazoa; phylum Platyhelminthes; class Cestoda; order Cyclophyllidea; family Taeniidae; genus Taenia; species Taenia saginata. The sequence goes on from LWMK02000543.1 coordinate 18,144, forward strand.
CATTCATTGCACTTCTTAGGAGTAGACTAGGAATCTGAAAGCCCTAGCAGAACGAGCCTTGAGAGGTGCACCACAAAGCAGGGCCTTCAGCTAGTCAGCCATTCAGTTTAGCGTGAATTTCCGACCAACAATCATAGCGACCAAGCTTCATGACATAAAGACCAAAGAGCTTAGTCGGTTGGTTGGGGTTGTGACCAGAAAGCGCCAAGAACTCCGTCTGATATCGCTGTATCAGAGGTTCAACCACCGGCTGAATCCTACACATCCCTAGGCTTTCCTTAACCTGCGCACCAAGTTCTGCGCTGGTCTCTCCTTAGCAAAATCGGTCTCTGCAGAAGGGAAAAGGTGATGGTAAAAGGGAAGACGTAGATGGAAGTCCTAATAGGTAAAGAAATTTAGACATTGCAATCCACAACACACGAAGAATTAGCTTGGAATGTGGTGCTTGGCGTTGGCTTCCTCCGCAATACCAAAGCGGTTCTTAACTTCGCGGAAGGCACCAAAGCTACCTGGCAAAGCAAGCAAACAAACTCGGTCGCCTCTTCATCGATAAAGGACACAGACGAAACATGCGGTACTCTTTTCGTGGCTGCAGGTGTTCCCACTAGCAACTTTGATAAGCTTTGCTCACTACTAGCGCATGCCACCGGCAGTGGCGAAGAGGAACTGCGCTCATTGCTGACTAAGTATTCGAACATGTTTAAGCGGCAAGGAGCAAAAATCGGACAAACATGCATCGTATAATATACCATAGACACAAGTGAAGCCAGACCCACTTGGCAACAACTCAGACCCATGCCCTTGCCTCTCCTGAAAAAGTGAAAGAGATGATAAATGATGTTAAAAAGCTACCCAATTCAGCGTGGGCTTCTTCAATCGCATCGTTAGGAGAGGCATCGGTAGATTACGACTGTGCATCCCTACAGGAATTTAAGTAGGCAGACAGAGAGAAGGCGAAATTCAGAGTGCAAAGCAAGATCAATCATTTCCAGACAAGACTTCGCACTCTGTAATGCTCCAGCCACCTTACATCACTTGGAGCAGACGGTACTAACCAAGCTTGGCCCAGAACGCTGCACAGTCTACCTCGGTGTCAGTCCTGTTTGTGGTAAAGGCATCCGTGAGCACAGCGTCAATCTTAAATTAGTGATGGGTTGCCTGCAAGATTGTCAGTCTTCCCCGCAAACTAACCAAGGAATTAATAGTGCGAATGTTCTGCTTCCCTCCGATTGTAGCCTTACTAAACTTCGAGAACAACGCACAACCCTTTATACCACAAGCAAACTAAAAGAAGACAGCAAACACACCGTCGTCTAAACCAGTGCAAGTCCCAACCGAAAATGAGACGGAGAAATGCAGTAGAAAGTAAACTGTTCACCGTATATGCAGTGGTTCGACACTTTCAACACTATCCAATAGTGAGATAGCTCAAAGCAGGAATAGATTATTAGGCTCTGACTTGGTTAAAGCATTTGAGGAGGATCAAAGGCTAAGTTGCACGCTGGTACGAGGAACTGCAAAAGTATGGCACTGCACTTCACCACAGAAAATGAAATATAATGGCAACGAGAACAGATTGTTTTGCAGACCTCTCAGCAGAAGCGGATTGTCAGTTTGGCAGACATTCGTCTGGTTAGGCCTGTGGGTTATCCGCTTCACGAGCAGACACACCAGGTAGCGCCCTCTTTTCTCATAACTGACTAAATAATTTGGCTGACTAACCTCCAGTCGCTGTAGGTCAGCTCTCCATAGTATCAATGTCCTAAGCTGCCGTTGGGTAAACCTCTTTATTTCTACGGTATCGTAAAAATACCAAGGAAGATTTGCCATTTTTTGGTGGCTCACAGATTGATCAGCTTCTCATCTGGGAAGATCCACCGAGGAAGGGTAGTAGGCGTCACGAAATAGCCAATTTACCATTCCAAGCCTTTTCCATCTGTCGCTGAATGGACCTGCCTCTCAGGATAAGATTACGCTCACACCTCATGCGAAGGGTCCCGATTTATTATGCGTTAGCGGCTGTAACACTAAGCTCATTGTTCATCTTTTCTAGTTGTCAAATCAATCTTGTGGGTTGCATTACTATTTTCAGAAACCGCTGCGTTTGCCTTCAAATCAGCTTGGCTGTTCTGATGGCAGTGTTGTTATGATTCATATTTGTAAGCTCTTTAAATCCATTAACCCAGATCTCGTAGCAGTGAAGAATCTTCCTTAAAAAAGCACAATCTATTTCCTCTGGCAGCGGTCGCCGGCCCACATTTCACTACCGTTTTCGGTGTCGAAGCACTGCTTTGAGAAAATTGCTTCGCCTTGCCAATGGGGCTCCGAGAAATTAGGGTTGACTGATTAATTGGCGCTTTGGTTGTGCTATGTCTCTGCACTCGATCACCCAGATTAGCTTAGTTTCTTTGGATTCAATGGGTAAGTCGATATGGAGCCTCTTGGAAGCCCTCGGTGCCAGAAAACATTGAGAGAATGGGTGGTAGGCACTGCCGCCTGGCTGAGTAGAATATATATACTTCCTAAAAAATTCATTGCTAACGCGTAATCTATTCACAAAAGAAACGAGAGAATTGTAACGAGACATATGGCAAAATTGCTGTTGCAAGCACTCCCTCCTCAGTCATGTACAAGAGGTTCGGCGGAAAGTGCGGTTCGTCGTCCATTGCTTTGTCTGAAAAATGACTTGTCAAGTGCGAATGACTGTCAAAATGCGCTCTTTATTCAAACGTTCTCGTTGTCAAAGTCATTCTTTTAGGCTGTATTGCTACTTTCAAATACTCTTGCGACTTGCTTTTAAATTACATTAGCTGCCCTGATATCACCGTTGTTATGTTCGATATTTGTGGGCGCTTTAAATCTACTAATCCAGGTCTTGGGTAAGTAGTCAACAGACACTCCTGCATGTCTACTTTGCTGACCTCAATAAAGATGGCCGCCTGCAGTAGGTGAGGAGTGTGTGCAGAACTGCCGGCTAGCGAAATGCCACCTTCCATCGCTAAAGTATTCAGTGACGCAATCAGCATTGCCGGTAGTGGATTAAGCTTGGAAATAAGAATGGAAAAGTGAACGAAAGAATGAAGAAAGAATGAATGAAGAATGAGAAAAAAGGAGGACACCTCGTACACTAAGGTTGAGAGTGGTGTTGCACCAACTAGTGCAGCACTCACTCAAGTTCATTGTATTTTGTGCCAAGAATGGCTTCGTCCACGGTATCAAAGGGTCTACCAGTATTCATCCATTGGTGCGTACCTGTATTGCCATGTTTGCTGCCTATTAAAATGCAGTCCTCTTCCATCGATGAGTGTTGCACTTATTGGGAGAGGTAAGTAAATTTTGTTTTGACGATCCATGACATTGGCTAACAATGGGATCAGTTGGATTGAGCTGACCGATGCGTGTGCCACATCTGTTGTGGATGGATAATTGGCAGCAAAACAAGATGGGTTAGGGCTGCGCCTCAGAAACGCACGTATATTTTGTTACCTGTGATGCCTTGTAGGCAGCCCTTTTGCCCGATTGGAATTGAGAATGTATGCTAGCCTTCATTTCTGCCCCGTTATTGTTACCAATGCTTGAGAGATTATTCGTTGCAAATGAGTGCTTTTGGCATCAGCTAACCAGGTAGGTTGACACACGACCAGTACCTGCAAACAACATGAGATGTATTGTGAGTTGAGTTGCGTTTCAGCGGTTGATTGTTTAACGTAGCGCCGCAAGTATAAACATGTTGGGTAGCCGAAATGGGATCGTGTCACGTGCTTGTCACTACACTGTCCGTCAATGCAGATTGATCAACGTGGATCAGCAGTAACTACTTTGCGCTATTCGCCTCTGATATGACATCTCGATGGTAGTCGAATCCCGTCATTGGTGATCCCAGTTTTCCTCAGAGCAAGTGCGAAGCAGGAGTGCAATCAACACTTACTGCATGAATGAGCGCATGATCTCGCCCGGTATGCTTGAATGGTCGTTGATAGACAAATAATTTCTTATGTCCTTCTCTTTGGCTTGTGAGAGATGGTGTTGAATCCATTTATCCATCGCCATGCCAGAAGTATGCTACTGCCTGTGGGGTATCAAAAAATGGTGGCTGCAGCTTCAATGCTACTCATCGTTCTAAGTAGGAGGGCAAATCCACCATGCTAAGGCAAATGTGAGAGATTAAACTTTCTCAAATCCTTTGCCTTCAATGCACCAACACCTGGTTTTTAGCAGTGAGCACACTTCGTGGCAACAAATGTCCCTAGGCTTGCTCTACTTCAGGTACCGGGATTACACTTCAGTCCTGTTATATTTCCAGCAATTACCGCTGTCAGGTTTCATGAGAACTCGTTACTCCATTCTCACGTGAGTCCAAATCGACTACAAACAGATGACATTGCTATGACACCTACTCATTCATTATCATCACTGAGACAAACTGGAGCATAAAAGCAGCTAAGTCAAAGCAAATTAAATGGGAAAGGATTTTATCCTTCAATTTTTGCACTTCTAAGCAAAGCAGACAACTGTTTTATCAAGCCAATCACAGCTATTTGCTAGCGACTTTGACCATTGGCTTAGAACATCCACCGCCTAGCTTAAATGAGTATAAGCCTACGTAATCGAACAAAGAGGAAATAACCAAACAAAAATATCGGCTAATAGACTGTTGAAAACAATGAAATGAGCAAAAACGGACGGGGCCTATTTTATGCTCTGTGACCGCTTTCTGCTTCTTTAACCGCCAAATCGACGTGCATGGTACTTGTCCAATGGTGAGAAAGGAAACGACGTCCGCGGATCAACATCGTCGAACGCTAAACACACATAAAAGCACTGTGACTTTGAAGCTTGCTCTAGGTTATTCAAAGTTTAGCCTGTCACTGCCATCAGAAGGCAGCGGATGGTGGCGATGTTGAACAGGACACGTTACCATTAAGTGGTAGTCACTCCTCGGATCCCTATGAATAGTGAGACGAGCATTCTATTATGACATGATATAGACGTAGAAAATCCTGATTATGGAAGCGTGAGAGCATCCTAGGCGGTTCGTGACTACAAGCTCTGGAGATAAGATCCTTCCCATCGTGCAGACGGTGCACGCACAGTCAGTGCTGCACATTCACACGATAACGACTAACCGTCAAACGACTAGGGACAGCAGTGTAGGGGTAAGCATTGGCTCGATGTGTGGTCTTTAACAGAATCAAGTCATGCGGATGTTCGTCAAAGGCAATGGTATGCAGAACACAATCGTGAGCGACAACAGTGAAGGAGGCGCATTTGCAGATGTGGAAATAAGGAGACCCAGAAGGCACTAGCGAGAAAACAACAGGAAAACGTGTGATCGGTACACGCGCAATCAGAGGCGAGCCGTAAGCAGTCTGCAGATTCATGGCCAAAATTCAGCGTGTCACTCATCTTGTGAGTCCTTCATTCTACTTTGTATTCACAACTGTTCCATCAATCCCCCTTATTTCAACTTGTCTGTTTCAACCTTCCCTCATAGTCGAAGCCGAAGCATGCCGTCCACCTTGAGAGAAGGCGGATTAGATGCCGGAATAACAAAAATAGATGAAGTGGCTTAGGCTGTCAATGTATGAGGCCCAACCTCTGTGCGAGCCTGTCCTCAAGAGAGAGCAGTTCTGCATTGCCAAAGAAAGTTGTTGCAACCATTTGATATAATAATCATCTAATTTGAGCATGATGCGATCTCAATTCCCCTTCCTTTTAGCCTGTCTAGGATCTTGGCAAGAATGTGTCGACCAATTCTGAGTGCCCACCGATCGCGAAGCTTATAAAGGTTAAGTTGCATCATGTTTTGATCCCGCTTTTTCGGAACAAATGCTGATTCTTCCTGCATTCATAATCAGGCAGCAACATCCTTCTAAATGTCAGCAAGCCAAGACAGCAGCAGAATGATTAGACAACAGCCAGTGGGGAATTGAGCACAGCCCATGTGGTCTAACTTGAAAAATGGAATGAGGTCACATATTAGGAGGGCAATAAATGCAGGGCTTTGTGTAGGAAGCGATGACACACCCCTAGCCTTAATTTCCTGTCCTCCAGTAAATGGCTAAATGGAACCAAGGATACGAATGGACAGGTGATCAGTTATGCCAGCTCAAAAACAAAAGGACAGACTACCACCACTGTTGTCAACAACAGAGGTAAAAGTCATTAGTCTGACACTGGCACTAGTGATTTTTCCCAGAATGTGCTACTAGATGTCTCTCAAACCACCTTCCTTATGAATGGCGTTGTGAAACGCATTGCAAATCATAATAGCAGACAAAACAAACCACACAAAGCATAGCGGACTTTTGACAAACTTATTGTCCTAATTGGGAAGAACCGACGCTGAGTTGTTGGCTAGTGATGCTGCAGAGTGTTGTAAACAACTGATAATTTGGACCAACAGCACTGCTCGTATGTCAAGTGCCTGAGATTTATAGGAAGTTAAATGCATTCATACTAGCAAAAACTGACATACTTCCATGCTTGCTACAAGGGCTGTCCCAAACCTGCGTTACGTGCACGAGAGACTTACCGGCTTTAAATGTCATTGTATTGACTCCTAAAGCACGTTTGATACTCGGCATCTAGGAAGGAGGTTTGTACCAGTAAATATGCCTGTACAACCAACAAAATGTGATAAGGGTTCTTTGCCTGCTGAAGTAATTTGCTTGGCACTAGTCACAAAAAATGAGCTAGCAAATAGCCACCTCATTCAAAAGCTGTCGCCCCAAATCTGGCGCATGCTTATTCGCCGTCGCACTCATAGTTCATGGTGTCCAATCGTTCCAAGGTCTTTGCCACGACGCGTGATTCCCATAACATTGGAGTGTTTCCAACTTTAGTAGATGTTACTTGGTTTCATCTTGTTATGCCGAGTCATCAGACGTGTCGAGATTATGTGTCGGCTCCAACTGCTTGCTGGCGCCTTCCTGTCGAACCGACCATTTTGTAATTATGAAGGTGGCGAGCCTCAGTGTCCCTTATCGTAAATGCTTTTTGAGAAATACTAACTTGCTAACTTATGCTGAATAAAAAGCTTTATTAAGTGTCCTATTGCACACGTAAAACCGTCGTATTTAGTACTAATCTGAATAAGTAGTGAAAAATAAAGAAACAAATACGTACCTGATCATCAGGCAGCAAAATAGGAACGGCAATGTTACTCTTCGTCCCACTTGTTAATGATGATCAGTGAGGGTGTTTGTGCGCTGTCATGTGTCAGATAATTGAATCACAGAGCGGCGATTGGTGTGTAAACTGAGAGTGGATGGGTCATCACTGTTAATCTTGTGACTGGTGCCTGCACCAAGGGTGCGTGAACTTGAGTTGCGTGTAAACTTTGAGATTTTGTAGGTGTTTTTTGGCTGTTTTGCTTAAGATGCTAACCATATGAAGTGTTCGTTGTGATACACAATCCGTTAGAAATGTATTTAGCGGCACCTGCTCTCACTATGAGATGGCTTTGAATGGAAGCTTGGGCAAACGATGCATCGTAGATGTTTGCACATTGCTTGTGCTACTGCAACCAGCAATGATATGCATCCCATTCCATTCCATTCCAGTGACTCACAAACTTGGTATGTTCTATCGGATGTTTGCCAAATGTTTGTGTGAAGCCACTAGTGGGATGGAAGGAGGCGAATGTCTCTACCTTGGACACTGTGAATGAGAGTGGATTCCCGAGGAAAGGTAACCACATCCTATGAAGTCTCAAATCACGTGCACCGGTTCGATGACGAGGAGGACCTCGGTAAAGTGTGGTACTAGGTGGCATTCCATTCTTCACAATCGGCTGCAGAATTTTCGAGCACATAAAGAAACAAAGTGGAGGCCCTTCTCACCGTGTTAAACCATGTGATGGCGTCCACGATTAATGACACATTTTCCTTGGTGCTTTTGGGCAATGCACTTGAGCAATGCGTACTTAAATGCAAATGAATTGTGTACGTGCCCAGATTGGACCCCTACAGACACATTCAATTTTGTTGAATGCAATCATAATACTCTACCCAACAGTTTGTGTTAACGCGTCTATCATTCCTCATGCCCCATGAAAAGCCTCTTGTGTATTTCTTAGCCTGCAATCCACATAGCCATGTGCATTTGAGCAATTTGCTTTGAGTGGAGGTCATCTCTGTGCGCGGCTTGTGCTTCAAAGTCACCGCAAGAAGACAAAATTACAATTTGACCTACTTTATAGTTGACGCCCATGACCAAACCAAATTCATCTTCAAAGAGCACCTCTGTGGTACAAAGGCGGCTAGCTTGGACGTGAGGCTAGTGTCGCCCCATTCCCTCGTGGGTTATGGTTTAGCCAACATAGAAATTGCCGCATACATTAATGACACCTAGGCGAAAGATAAGTCGGTAAAATTGATTAGTGCAACTTTTTTTACTTTGAGAGGAGTTCAAATATACAACCACCAAAATAATGCGTGGACCATTCTCCATGACTAGGCGACACCATAATTCGTTTATGAATGAAAGCGAACAAAGTTTGAGCATCTTCAGACACCACATCATTATTTACCTAATCATGCTCGCAATGAATGTGGCACTTGGTTTCCGATTCAATAGTAAAATGCCTGTGAATATGCAATGGCCTTTTCAATGACTAACGTATGCATCACAGCTAGTGGTTGGAAATTTGTTGGCTGCAGAATCGCGAATTGCAATCCTCTACACCACCGTCTTGCCCAATATCCCAGCCCAAGCCCAATTCAGCGTTCGTGCATTATAACGCGTATAATCGACTCAATATCAAACATTTAGGTGCTGGCCTTTTGCAACCTGAAGGAGTAGATATAATGAATTAATTAGCGTTGCCTCTTAAGGACCGGCTGCCATCTTTTATAATTTCAAGTTTTGTCTCATCTTTAGGCATTTTGAGCGAGACTGCGTGACTTCACAGCGCTGGCTTTCGGCACCAACAATGTGGTTAAATGCAGAGGGCAGTAGCAGCAACTGCACACTCCAATCAGTGTCAGGGTTAATGCACGCGGGTGCATTCCACTCTATAGCAGCGGTTTGATTCATGGTCTCCATACATCACCACTGCTCACTAGCTGATAGCATCACATGTTTCACCGTTCGCTAGGGAGCTGACTTCATTCACTGCAGATTGTGAAATCAGCGTGGTCTTGCACATGAGTCCACCACTGAGCAAAGTGATTGGGGAGGAAACGAGGCGGCACGCTGTGAAATTCATGTTTAAATTGATGAAGGGGATTGGAGAGAAGCTGACGCATGGCATACAAGGTCTAGCAATGAAAGCAAAATTCTGAAAGAATTAGAAAGACCTAGGAAGCAAGTTAGATTTTTAAAACCATTTGCGTAAGGCGACATCCCCTCACCAACACTTTCATAAAATTCCTCACTTGACTTCTAACCTTTGGTTATGAAGTAGTCATTAGGTGTGGATGGTGACGCGACCTCCAGTATTACATGGTCAGACACAGTTTTAAATCGCTTAGCAATTGGGTAGCAAGTTAGTGGTGGTGAACGTGTACGGCTTCGTCTCCTTAGGATGTGTTAGAGCACAAGTTATAAAAGCAAAATGTATCAGCACAATGAAGGGATAAATAATGCTTTAGGGTGGAAGACAAAGTGTGAGCATCAGGACGATGCTAAACAGCCAACTGTCATCTTGCAAGCGTGAATCAACTGCTTTGGTAATTTTTCTAAACAAATTGAGGGTGGAAGGCTCTACTAACACTTTAAAAGTGTACTGGATGCCACAGTCAGCGAATGACACGGACATGTGAAGGGTTCAATGCCCTATGCTGCGTACGTAACACTGACTTGCACGTTCGATTCGCTCTTCCCACCTATTTTACCGTATTCTTGCAGGTGTGGATGAAATTAGTTCAATAAAATAGTGTGCCGCTTGAGCTCACTTGTGGTTGATTTTTTGTGCCTTGAGCACATCCAAATAACTTCACATTTCTAATACCACGAGCGACCATCAGTGCTGGCTTTCGGCACTAACAATGTGGTTAAATGTAGAGGGCAGTTGCAGCAACGACACACTCTGATCAATGTCAGGGTAAATGCACAGAGTTGCATTCTACTCCATCCTAGCAATTTGATTCGTGATCTCCTTGCATCACCACTGCTTACTAGCTGATACCATCACATGCTTCACCGTTTGCTGGGGCATTGATCCCATTCACTGCAAATTATGAAATCAGCGTGGTCTTGCACATGAGTCCACCACTAATCAAAGTGATTGGAGAGGTAGTGAGATGGCACGCTGTGAAATTTATGTTCGGCTCGATGAATAGAATTGGAGGAAAGTTGATGCAATGAATACAAGGTTAGGCAATGGAACTGGAAATCTGAAGGGATTATAAAATCATAAGAAGCGCATTGGATCTTTAAAACTGTTTGCGAAAAGCCACAACCCCTCGCCACTTGGACAAACACAGCAAACATTTCATAAAATTTCTCAATTCACCCCTAATCTTTGATTATTAAGTAGTCATTGGGTGTGGAGGGTGACGCGGCCTCCAGTGTTGCATGATCTGACACAGTTTTAACTCCCTCAGCGCCTGAGCAGCAAGACGGTGGTGGTGAACGTGTACGGCTTCGTCTCCTAAAAAGCAAAATGTATCAGCACAATGAAGGGAAAATAATGCTTTAGGGTGGAGGACAAAGTGTGTGCATCAGAATAATGCTAAACAGCCAACTGTCACCTTGCAAGCGTAAATCCAAATGCTATGATAACTCTTCTAAATAAATTGAGGATGGGAGATTCTACTAACACTTCAAAAGAGTGCTTGATGCCATAGTCAGCGAATGACACAGACATGTGGAGGGTTCAGAAGCCTGTTCTGCATACGAAACGCTAACTTGTACGTTCAATTCGCTTTTCCCATTTATTTCAGCATGTCATTGCAGATGTGGATGAAAAAAACTCAGTGAAATGAAGTGTGCCGCTTGAGTTCAATTGTGGACAAGTTATACTTGAGTTTACTTATGGTCAAGTTATCCAAGTAAAATTATTTTGCATCATGGCTAAGCGAATGAATGAAATTCGCCTGACAAATCCGAATTTGTTACAGTAGTAAGTGTGGATGGATCTTGCTTAGGAGGATCACTTTGCTCCAGGTCTGTGCCATGGGTTGGAAAGTTCTCATAGCAGTGGATTAGCTATGCCACAGTGCATGTGGAATAATTTAGTTTAGTCGAAATTGGTTCCATCCGTCTGAATGATGTTTGGACATTTGGATTTTACCTTGTGGGTATCCTTCATTTCCTTGCAGTATTCTTTGCTATTCAACTACACGAGTGGGCAAATTTCATTTGGCGAACTGGGCCTTGCAATATGGCTGCAAGTGTTGACGTCTCTGGTTCAAAAGCTAGTTGTTTGCAACAAGACTGCATGATAAGATTCATCAGGCTGTTGGGTTCTGATTTCGCCCTGTGACTGTACACGAGGTGGAATTTTACATACTAAAACGCTTCGCTATACGAATGCATGTGTGGATGCTCTCAACTCTGTGACGCTGATTTGGCCACGCAATGATGATCCGATCCCGAAGATACTGCCGAATTAATGCGAATGTAACCGCATTTCGTTTGTCTACTTCGATGTTGCAATACGACTAGAAGTGCGGATCACATTCGTTTAGTGAATTCTTGCCAGATGATTTTTGGAGTGGATGAATTTCCTTTGGTTGAATCACTTTATCCAGATGACCGAACGTAAGATTGAACTTGGTTATTGAAATGCATTCCGCCATATGATTCTAAGTGTGGATTGATGGATTGTGCCTGATACAATAGCATTGGCCATGCGCGTTAGGCCATGCGCGTTTACTTGTGAATAAAGTTTAGGAAGGAATGATATTGTGATGTGAAAAGGAGAATGAGCGAATTCTGAGTGGCAAATTTGATTCTGCCATGTGACTGTGAGTGGTGATGAAAGTTGTTGTTAAAGTGCTGTGCAGAAGGACTCAGCGACGGTGTGCACTAGCTTTTTGACATTGAATTTGCCGTGTGACTGTGCGTGTGGATGAAAGTGTTCTGGCAAAATTGCTGTCTCCATGTGACTGATAGCACGGGTGGAATTCGCTTACTGGCACACTGTTATCCATAAGCAAATATGTGAGAATGAATTGCTCATAGCGAGGTTGATTTCGCCATGCCATTGGAAGTGTGGATAAATTTTAGTGGGAAAATCGTCAGCCAATAGATGATTTTGGTTTCCAGCTCTACACCTGGACAAAATCTGTTCGATGAGTTCAACTGTGCCATATTACTTTGCATTTTAGCAAAAATAATCCAGAATCTCATGGCATTTTCTGCTTTGGTCTAGAATTTTTGGACTACTGCTATTTTAACCCGGATTATGCCTTTTGTTACATCGTGGTGACACATTCACTCATTTTGAATAGGATTCAGGAAAACTTTAGAAATTTTTTTAGTTTCTTTCCTGACTTAATCCTTTCTACTCAGCAGTCTTAATATTCACATCCATTCCACGTCTTTGCAAATCTATGCAGTAAAGATGACGATCACTTCTTTCAAGATTGCTGATGAACTTAAGACCGTTTTCTGATCCTTTGCGCCCAAACTAACGAGCATCACAACTTCAGAACATCATTCTAACGTTGTGCATTCCCTGTCTGATGCAAGGCGTCTCATCTGCTACACTGACTCACACAACACTCTGCACTGGAGCATTCCACTCGGAGAAAAGATGCAAATCACTTGAATCGCTACCACGGTAGACTAGCGCACAGGGTGGTGTGAACTGCAAGTAGTTCTCGGAGGAAGCGCAATGATGAACAGACATGCAGCTAGTGCGGGTCTTCTACACTCGGGTGTGGCATATTCTCAGATTGATGACAATCCGCCCTTTATCTCACAGCATCGGCCTAGATAGCTTAACGACGACGGATTCGCAAAGACAAGTTCTGGTTGTAATCGTTTCACTCCATATCTTTGTGGGAAATTATCCTACAAAGGGAGGTATTTTAATAAGTGCAGGTGGTTAAGAGCACCAATATGCATCCTACCGCTAATGATGCAGACCATCGCGGTTGCCGTGGTGGCAAGCACTAGTAAACAGTAAATTTGTTGATTCCACTAGAAGCGAACTGCAAAGGACATGAGTATTCATCTAATTGACCAAACTACGCTCCGTGCAGAAGGCAATCATCTATGCCTGCAACAGAACCAATGTGTTTGTGTTTCCATCTCCCTTACTTGCAAACCTAATTTAACGACGTAAATTTTTGGGTAGCAATGTTTAATTTCGAGAGAAGTATAGACTCTTTCTTGATAATAATGTGATTGTCTACGAAACATGAGAATCGCCACGCCTAAGTGATGAGGAAAATGAAGTCACTAGCCAAGTAAAGAGTGGCCAGACTACCCAACGTCCACTAAGTGATAAGCTTGTTTGAATGCACTATTTTGATGGTGACAACAGGTGCGGGTGAAGCAATACACTGTCACATTGCAAGATGTGAAGGCATCGAGGTGAATTTGGCTAGTTTAGGCCATGCGAGTTAAAGCGCTAAATGGATGGGGAGGTTGGTTTTCCAACCCACAGTCTTGCTTCCACAGTTTGGCAAATGAGGGTTCCAGTTTTTGCATGTGTTGATAATCCAATGGACAAAAGTAGCATGGAGCATATAATAACCACCGAGGTGTGTATGATGGAAAAATCGCAGGCATTTTATTAAATTCAGGTAGTCAAGTGAATCAGCTTGGAGCCTACCGCCCACGGTTCCGGCGGCCGACAGTGGATTAGTTGTTCATGCCAAGCAAAGTTGCCTGGAATCCGATCATTCCGGCAATTCACCAAATCTCACTTCATGAAGGTAACAATTGCTTATGCCTGCACTAGATGTGATGCCTTAATTCTCCCATCTTTCTTATTTGCGATCTTAGTTGGAGGACACATATTTCGAACCAACAGTGCTAAGTTCAGAGGAATATAACATTTCTTGACGACGTTGGGACTGTTTATGTAACGCAAAAAGCCTCGAACTTAATTTATGAGGAACGTAAAGCCACCAGCGGAGCAGAAAGAGGCCCCACTGCCCACCACCCACTAAATGACAAGCATTTATTTGCGTCCATTGCTCTGATGGTGACAGCAAGTGCGGCTGAAGCAAGGCAAGGCTACATTACAAGATATGAAAGCATCAAGGTCAAGCTAGCTGATGTTGACCACGCGGAGAGAGGCGCCAAATGGAAAGAGAAACTGGTTTCCCTATTTAGTGCCTTGCATGCACAGTTTTGCAAATGAAGGCACCGTCTTCTGCATTTGTCGGTACACTAAAAGACAAAATTTGCAAAGGCCATTTAAACACCACCTGCTGTCAAGGAGAATGCTTGGGAGAAATCGCGTTGTGCTAGAACTTACTCTCGCGCTCCTCCTCTTCCGGCGACTTTCCTGAAGTCGAGGTTACGAGTCTCAATTATTAAATGCTGTAAAGCTTTTCCACTTATTCTAGCTACAATTCGTGTTTGCAATTCGAACGGACAACTCGGTTATTCCTCAATATTCATTGGCCAAAACGAAAGTACAAAGTAATGCTCAAATTACACCACTCACCATTTTGCGTAAAATCCGCGGACACTGTCAAGTATGATTTTTCAGTGCCCCAAACAAAGTTCGCATAATCAGCACCAGAAGTTGCAGGAAGTGTTCCATAGAATACCCGCAAATCTAATGTGGTGTTTTTCACCATGTGATCTAAAACATGAAGAGTCAACACTGGCTTAGCAAATG
>LWMK02000543.1:33440-47917 GCA_001693075.2 Taenia saginata
GAATGCGAGGGATGAAGCTAACACATACCCTTGCAGCATGCCACAAAGAGCAGAACCAATATTGCTTCCAGCATCATCCAACGCTGAGCCTCGAAATGTCACTGATGTGCATTTATACATGTCGCTCACCCATCGGGTTTATTTGATTGGAGCCCTTCTCACGATTCTTTCGCCTCAAAGGTGGAATTGGAGTGCTCAACAAAGGGGTCAAGGTTGCTGGATCGATGCACACACTTTATGTTGTCTTCACGACAAAGCGAATGTGACTTGGTGCATTGAGCAGCAGACTTCAAGATCTACACTGTCGAAGATGAAGCACATGAGAGGGTGAACGATGCTTAGACTGAATCCTTTGTGATCAATTGTTCTCTTGTGTCCTTGGGTGTGTCCTACGATAACTTGAACCGCTTAGTGCGCAACACTTCCTCAACCAGTTTTATTTTCTCCCTTCCTAACCTTTCTGTTTGAGAATGTCGGCCAAGCATATAATATAAGGCAGTGTTAGCAGACGAAGAAATGCATCTTGGCCAAATCAGAGAGGCAAATTAACTCCTTCAAATGGGCTATTTTTGAGGCCAATGCCTCATCGTCACCTAGTCAGTATAACCATTGTCTTAGTGACAATTGTCACCTCCCTTTTGCTACGTAAAGAGGATTTGCTCATGCAAGACAAATCTACCAACTGGTTTCTCAAAATGCATACAATTTGATTAAATTCCACAAACTCGGTAAATGCCTCAAAGAGTTTGGTTGTTAGAACTCATAAATAATTCGGCTGCGTGTTGTGAGGCGCTGGTCAAAACATTTACTTAACAAAGAGAGCCAAGGCATGTGTTTGGTGACCAATACAAATATGACCACTCTGACCTAACTAGCTGCTTCACTATGGTGCATTAAACTTCCTATGTTTATGCTGCCGAGTAAAATTCACCTTCGTAAAACACTAATGGTAGTGCAAATGGTTTTTCTAGGACCTTGGACTTCTACCTCCTTTTCTCTCATCTTATACTAGGCTGCCATTTATGACCTCAGAAGTAAAATTCTTGGCGGCGCGGCTATGACAGCATTATTGCAGCACTCTAGTCATTAGAGATCACCGTTGTCATCTACCAGGTAGAAGTCATGCTGGTTGCCATTCTCACCATCCCACCTGCCTCATTCCGTTGGTTCATTCAAAGGCACACGTGCGCTCGTACTAAAACGTGTCTTTGTGCATGCAGGAGTGCTTTATAACTCCTACCGAGATAACTCAAGATTCTTTGTTATAATAAGCCTTATGACGAAACCCAATGTGCCTTTCACGCCTTCCCTTTAGTGCAAGAGAGGTTAACTACAACCCACACCGCTAGCCCCTTGTAGCTTTCTGACGTTTTGTCTAGGAGGCATAAAATTACTGCCGAAGTTTTGTTAGTCCACATAAAGCAATCCATTTCGAAATTGGGAAAATTACCTAGTCTTCATAAAACCGTCATGCCCTATAAGCCGCCTAAGTTGTTTTACTCAGCGCTGGCCTTTAGATTCGTAGAGGTGAGGTTGATTTTGCATTGCGCTAATACAAATAACTTCACATTTCTAATGCCACTAGAGACGAGCAGCGCTGGCTTTCGGCACCAGCAGTGTGTTAAAACGTAGAAGGCTGTAGCAGCAATAGCGCACTCCAATCAACGTCAGGGTCAATGCACACGGGTACAATCTACTCCACCCTAGCAATTTGATTCCTGGTCTCTATGCATCACCACTGCTCACTAGCTGATACCATCACATGGTTCACCGTTTGCTAGGCCATTAATCTCATCCAATGTGAAATAAGAAATCAGCGAGACCTTGCGCACTTTGCATAGGAATCAGAAAAACTTTGAAAATTTTCAGATTTGCTTCCTGATTTAATCCCTTTCAGCAGAATTAATTTTCAAATCTATTTCACGTGTTTGCAAATTGTCACTGTAAGAGTGACGGTCACTTCTTTTAAGATTGCTGATTAACTTAAGACCGTTTCCTGATCCTTTGCGTCTAGACTAACGAGCATTAGAACTTTGAAATGTCACTATGACTCTGTGCATTCCCCGTCTAATACGAACCATTTCGTCCGCTACCTTGACTCGTAAAACACTCTACGCCTGAGTATCTCACCTCGAGGAAGAAAGCGATTCTCTTGAATTGCTATTACGGTAGACTAGCGCATTGGGTGGTGTGCACTGCAGGTAGTTCTTGGAGGAAGCGCAATGAAGAGCAGACCTGCAGCTAGTGCGGGTCTTCTCCTCTTAGGCATGGTTTAGACTCAGAATGCGGACGGTCTGCAATCCAATTCAAAGTTGAGAAAAGTACCAAACCACCAAAAAACTGCATTGATATAAAACCCACCTGATCTGTTTTGCCAATTCTCTCCGTAAGTTACATGATCTGCTTGAAATCGCCCCGGTGTCACATGATCGTGTGTAGGATTGATCTGGCCTCCAGAGAACTGTGCCTTACACTAACACACACCTTCAATTATGTGGTTAGTTAGAACCTCATAGTGAAGAGCTCTGTATGCTTGAGTTGCTGATAACATTGAAGTGGGGTGTAAATGCCCGAGTGGAACACAAGCACGTTGGCATGCTTCAAATTTTGCCCGTTGCAATCAGCGGTACCAATGCATGTCACAAAGTCATTTCAGGCGTTTATAGACGAAGTTTTAAGCACCAACTACAATCATTAGAACATTAGCACTCAAATCGCAACCACCTTGATCAGACAAGTACCATTTAATTAATGGCTTCGGTCTCGAAGCCCCATTTCCTCAAATCGCTTCCTATCATTTGTGTCATTCACTTCTTGCTAAAGTTAACCATCTTTGAGGAAATTTTGTTCTTCCTTGAAGCGAAACGTTGCAAATAATATTTTTGATGCAAAATTTTGTTTAACTTTGTGCCTGTAGTTTTGGACTTGTTTGAATGGCTGAAATTGTACTACTAGCTAAGGATAAGGACAAGAAGTTTGATAGGGTGGGGAGTAGAAGCATGTGCGGCTAGAACTGCTTTACTAAATAAAGTTGGAAGATACGACCGACCTCATTACTGAGGTCTATCTGAGGATGCGGATGTTCTCCGCATTCAATGATTGTGCTACCTCTCATCATCGGTTCAAACGCCATCGCCTAGTCTCTATCCTTGGGGTCATTGGATGCCATCCACATTCGAAGTTTGTTTTGGCAGCTGAAATCGAATAAGTGGCATGAGTTGAGCACAGCTAACTCAACTTGTCTGGATGCTGTGGACGATATTAAGGGTGATCACGTAGCTATTATTCCATTGCTAGGTAGCGCCCGATATGGCTATCATTCGACGCACTATTAGCTTAATCTGGTGTCGCTGCATTGTAAGTCAAGGCAAATTCATCGACATCCAATTCGTCACCCTGAACAGAGACATTTCGAATGAGCGATTCACAAGTTTAATATGTTTCAACTGAAGCCCTCGCATTTAACCTGGCCATTTTCTACGTTCTGAGTCCCATTTACCGCATTTCGCAACCCATCAGGATTTTGATGCTCATTGTGCTGACAATGAACCTTTTCAAGCTTCTAATATTCATTTTATAACTTCTTAGTGTCGTTTTCTCCGCTTGCCACCGATTATTTTTCGAACAGCTTGTGTTTCGGCTAAAGGCTCTCACGTTTAGCCCAAACATTTTCTGAACCTTGAGTCGCATTTGCCACACTTCGCGACCCATTATGCTTTCACTGCATCAGGCTGTGTGGCAACGCACAGCTCTCTAGCTTAGTGCTCAGATCTGGACAAACTTGCAATGCGTAAGGCGATCGACGCAGGCAGGTAATGGCCATTCTTCATGAGACGACTTCATGGAGAGCATGAATGAGCTTGTGGATTGTGACTACAAAAACTCAAGGGCTTTTGAGAGCAATGTCAATCCATCTCTTTTTCAAATCTAGATAGCGTACACTCACTTCCTCATCCTGCAACACCGAGCTGTGATTTGATGGTGGCAGAAGGGCATCCAACCTCGCAATGCTACAATAATCGGATGCATCAGGTGTCATTAGACCCCTTTTTACCACAAGTGGAATTCTTCTATCCTCTGGGTCGTATTTCTTCCCTAGCCGCTTCATTTGGATTCCTTCTTTTCATTAATTTGTGCATGTTGGTGGGGTTACTAATGCCCAAATAAGTAGAACTGCTGCTATGCTATCATCTCGACGCGTACTTTCCTTACAATACTGCTGCCAGTAGCACTAATGCAATTGAAAGCATGTGGTGTTCAATCATTTCACTCACTGATCTGCAGAATTTTGAGTCCGCTGGATGAAAGAAAACCAGTAGTCTACGTTGAGAACACGAAAATGACACCCGCAAATGAACCCTTGATTCGTATATGGCAGCTCGGTTTGTGGTAGTTAGCATTTGTTGTTGCAGTGTGAGGAATGTAACACCTCCCTTTTCAATAAATTGTAGGCACTGGACCACTATTAAACCAACGATCGTTTGAACGCAAGGCGCTTGTGTGAAGCAGCGATGCCACCACGACTGATTTAAATAAACTATCCGTAACCACGAAAAGTCGCCGAACTGAAAATACAATTATAAATGTAGACAAGGCTTCTTAGCAATTACTTAAAGCTGCCTTTAAGCATGCTGCGCTTGCGGTTCCAAAAGCATACAAAGGAAGCTTTTAATTTGGTAGGAATGAACAAAAGGTAATGAGGCTTTGCTATGTCAGTGCCGCAATTCAACGAAACATGCGTTGCACCAGAAGGGCGTTAAGGCAAACTGAGCATCTGTTGGCGAACGTTCCACCAAACACTCGTCACAGTCCGCATGGCTCAACAATGCCAGCGAGTGTCTTACCTCGATGGCGTACGTTAGCGCAGGACCTGTGGAATGCAAATGTGCAGAGGAGTTGTCCCAGTCGATTGATAGCCATATAAATAGATCAGTGTATCAAGAGCGATGTTATAGAACTAGCTCATGAACTTACCGAAGAACGTCTTTGATGCCTAATTGCAAGAAATGGACGACAGAGTCGGTGTCAAATTTAACAAAGTTTGTGTGATGCTCGAATCATTTGGAGTGGACTTATCCCGCCACGTTAAATTGTAATGCTTACTCCTATTTGCACTCTTTGCTATTACGTGCAACGAGTAAAGAACCCCTTAATGACTAGCTAAACTACAAGTAAATCCGTCACATCTTGACTCAAATGTACAGGTCTAGGTTGTATTAGCTGAATTATCTGCTCAAGCTTCTTGCCACAACAGTTGTAAAAGCACACGTCCTTTCCTTCAAGCAATGTTGACAGATAAATGCCATTTGCAACTGCTGTGCTCAATTTGTTATGCTCTCAATCCCATACTAGACACACAAATGGCAAGCGGTGAGTAGATTTCATTTAACGAACACCGCAATTCGACTTCAATTCAAATAAACTGCAGCATATATTGCCATGGAAAACGCATAATTAAGGTGACTTTGGGCGCCGACCAAAATAGCACAATGTCATTACGATCTGTTTGCAGATACAATGCTGCGACAATGTTTGCTTAAGTGGTTCTTTTTAAAAGTATCCTGGAGACTGGGCATGGAAGAGTGACACACACCCCTTGGAGCCAGCTATTTAGGCTGCCCTATCATTTGCCTCCCAAGTGGAGCCAAGTAAATTATAATAGAGAGACCTGAGCAATGCAAAATTGAATGCAGTAATGCATGCAAACACAATTACAATCAAAATGAGCATGCAATTCTCACGACGATTCGAGGTAAAATTTTAATGCGGCAGTTTGGAAAGCAACGTGTTGCATCCCGATATTCCAGAAGTTTAAGTGGCCGACAGAAATTGCATGGATGTTGCAAGCCGTACCACACACGCTGAACAAGTGGGTGACTGCGTTGGAAGGCCTTGGTTCCGTAAAATTCAATCGGGTTAACAGCACTGCGACTTACGACTGCATTTTGCTACCTGCGACGATGTTCCTGGGGGTAGTAGCATGGTAACAATTGCTTATTATTTTGACGCATAATTTGTGCACATGTGCGCAGTCACGAGATCGTAATCACCTATGCCATTTTAAAGGCAAAATGAGGTGTTAGAAGGAACACTTGGGTTCTGGGGTGTAATTTGGCACAAGCACACTTTTGTTCAAAGCCGATGGCTACAACGGCAGACGTTGTTTCACCGGTGAATAAGGTACTTTCGTGAGATAAATAGGTTGTTTCAAAGAACTCTCGTGATATATTCGCAAATCCTTTCCCCCATCTTTCGTTAAGGCAGAAGTGATAGCGTGTTTACTGTTTTCTGCCAATAATGTGACGATATTGTGTGGTGCATTGGTGGAATACATGAAGAACAGCAATCTATTTAGGCACGTGGCAAGCTATTGTGATTGGTATAATGGTTTTGCTTTCCGAATGCGCATGAGAATGAGATGCGTAGAGTTGAATTGATTTGCCACAAGTTCGCGCTCATGTTTCGACTAGGCTTTATGCAACCTGATTGTGCACCCCATCTACCAGCTCGAATGTGTTTTATTCAGTAAAATTGACTCTGCTATTCGAGTGTGTCTGTTGCAAAACTCGTTGAACAAAATGGTTCAGAGATCCTAATTTACTTGATGACAAATGCTACGACAGTGTGAGCGTAGGTGGGCAAAATTTCTCTTCGTGAAATTGATTCCAGCAAATGGGAGTTGGTGCTGACTAATCCCGTTGGTGCAACTGTTATTTTACCAAATGCACAATTGAAATTCGCCAAGATTAAACCCTTTGGTTAATTTATCTTACCAGAGATTCTTTGTGTGACAGAGTGATTTTGTGCAATTCGTTAACTTGATGTAGGTGTGAAACAAAATCCCTGTGATTGGTTTAAGTCGTCACGTGACTGTAGGCGAGGATGAGCTTCATTTCGTTTGTGAGTATTCCGAAGGGATTTGGATTGCTTACGTTAGTGTGGGTGCAGATTAATTATAAGTGGATCGATTTTCACTGCTCTATGGCAGTATGCGCGGCAGAATCCGCTTCTTCGTAATCGCCGCCATATGTCCCTACAAGGGAACGAATTTCGTTTGGTGGTTTGCAGTTTGCAAAAGTATTGTAGGTGCGGGTAAACTCGCTTTGCTGAAGTCAAATCAAAATGTGTGCCTGTGCGGAGACAAGAAACCATATGTGAAGTT
The DNA here is from genome assembly GCA_001693075.2 of Taenia saginata. Lineage (NCBI taxonomy): Eukaryota > Metazoa > Platyhelminthes > Cestoda > Cyclophyllidea > Taeniidae > Taenia > Taenia saginata. The sequence continues at coordinate 40,603 of LWMK02000543.1, forward strand.
ATTTTTGCCATAGGGAAAGCACAAGTTTCAGCTTTTGTGCATGTAAATGAAAGCGGCTTTGCTAATTTGTTTTATGGCAACTGATTCCGCATATAGGTTAATGCTGTCTGATCAAATTGTTTTACGTTAGGCGAATGCAGGCGTGAATAAGTTTCGCGTAGAGAACTCGCTACTGCAGAATCAGTGCACGAGTGGGTGACCTCCGCTCGACGACTTTAACGTTGCGATGCGAATGGGCACGTGGACGGAGTTCCTTTAGGAGAACGGTTTCCGGCAAGCACACGCACGTGTAGGTAAATTTTGTTGTGAAGAGTTGCTTTTGCCATGCGACTGCACTTGTGGATGAAGCCGCCTCATTAGTTCACGCATGTACAAATTGCTCTTGCAGCATGACTAAACCAATGAATGAAATTGGTTTGGAGCATGTGATTTCGCTATGTGACTTGATGTGTTGATGGATTTCGTGTGGGATATTTGGTATGCAAGAGGATTGGGGCGATGGTATGCACTAGATTTTTGACCCTGAGTTTGCCATGTGACTGTCGGCTGGAATGACTTTCGTATGTCTTTTACCAAAGTACTGATGGGTTGAAATGCTCATGGTTTGGGAACTCTACATGTAGATGTACTTTGTCTAGCGGATTTGATTTTGCCATGGCGCAGTTAGTTGTCAGTACTAGTCTGCGACGCCTCATGGCATTTTGATTAAGCTTCGCTCCAAATAGAGACGATTAATATTTAATGAGTCACTTGCGCTTTAGAATAAATCGCGCCCTTTTCTTGTCACTTCGGTCCACATTGATTAAAATTACAAAACTTTTGGGCAAAATTTGTCGATTTGCATTCCTGTCTTCATGCTGTTTTATTAAGCCAATTTGGTGTTTTATTTGCACCTTAGAACTTCACAAATTTTCTTGTCGTAAAATTTGTAGCGAACCTTTACTGCTAACTCTAGGTTCTTTTTACTCCCCCTTCCACTAACTCTAGGTTCTTTTTACTCCCCCTTCCAAACTTATGGTAATGACCAACATATTTTGGGATGCCCTAATAACTTTGTGAGATCTCTGCCATTAACAACTACTTTTGGGTGGTTTGACTGTACTTGCACAAACAGAGATGCAGGAAGTGCAAGACACTTCATACAGAGCCATGGATTAACTTAAGTTAGTATGGCGCAGCGATTTTAGTGGCCTTCCATGCACCGCTGCATTCCATTACGAACCTGGCTAATTTCAGCAGCACGTGGAAACGAACTGTGTCCTACCAGTTCTAGAATGCTTGATTCCTAAGTATGCTCAGCGGCAATAAAGTAATGCGTGGTTCGGTTTGAACTGTTCGGATTTCTTAGGCGTCCTTATCACGAATTTCGCACGTTAACTAACACGGGATTGGTAAAAACCAGTTTGGCACTTGCCATCATTCCTGTCAAAAATAAACAGGAAACTAACATTTGCTTGGTAGTTTGTATGTTTGCCCCAATATATGGTGCTCCTCTACACTCAGAGAGCTGCGCATTAATGCATGTCTTGGACAAATTTGCCTTGCACGACGCCAATCCTAAATCGCAGAGAACTGAAGGGTATTCAGGTGCAATTTTATGCATGGATGATAGTCATGAGGATTACCATCGGATAAGCATGATAGAGCGGCACTGTTTTTACTACATGAGGTGTTTGTCTCAGCTTTCGGAATCGGAATCGTTTGCTACACCTGAGAAATGAAACAGTTCGCTAAATGTACTTTAGATTATGATTAATTTTTTACAAGGCTGTCCATGCATCCTCTTCCTTGCACGCCTGAAGTGGAAATGAGGCTTCTTTAAATGAGAAACATCTGTCAAAGCAGCAAAGTCCGTCCTTGAATAATCCTTCTGCCTCTGGAATTCTAAAAGCGCCACCTAACTGTGCGTAAGTTAGAAGCGCAATTATGTACATCGAACGGTATCAAAGCGAACCAAATTTAAGGAGCATAAAGTATAAGTTGTTCTGTGAGAAGCTGCAGTGCTAGTGCGGTCACCCAAATTTAAAGTTATAATTAATCACTCTCAAGTTGATGTGCCTCCATAATGTAAAAAATCTTACTCCTGTGGATGAAGTCACTGCATATTCTGCAAGATGAAAATGGGTAATACGAAATCGTAGTTGCCTGTTATTTGGATACGGAAAACAATCAATCTATCAACTGCCAAGTTAAATCTTTGCAAACAAAATTTTAGGATGATCACGTTGTAACAACACAAATAATGTTACGTAGAGCAACCGCTTAATCTACTGGAACATAATTTTGATCGGGGTTTAATCTACTGGAACATAATTTTGATCGGGGTTATTAACTAAGCAGCGACATTACCAGATCTGGACATTGTTCAGCTACGCTGGAGGAGACAACTCCTGATGTAGCAAAGCAAGTCGACGTAATTGGGTGAAAATGAGGGATAACGAATTGACTCACGTTTGCACTCCTCCACTTTCGGTATCAAATTGGCACCTAGTAATTCTGTGTTTCAATAGTGTNATCTACTGGAACATAATTTTGATCGGGGTTATTAACTAAGCAGCGACATTACCAGATCTGGACATTGTTCAGCTACGCTGGAGGAGACAACTCCTGATGTAGCAAAGCAAGTCGACGTAATTGGGTGAAAATGAGGGATAACGAATTGACTCACGTTTGCACTCCTCCACTTTCGGTATCAAATTGGCACCTAGTAATTCTGTGTTTCAATAGTGTGTTCTATTCCATCTCATCAGAAGCTCCACTTGAATGCTAATTGCTCTAAGCGTTCACGAATGACAACAAAAGCAGGTCAGGTAAAACTAACATACTTCCATTCTTGCTACATGGTCTGCCCCAGAACTCTGTCTTGTTGACGAAACAGCTGCCATTTTCAATTACCATTTCGCTTACCTTTGAATTGCGTTTAATAATCACCCTTTAAAAGGAATGTTTGCGCAATTAATAGTCTTTCGCCTACACCAATATGTAGACAAATCTAACATTTGGTTAGCCTTTGTTTCCCACTAAAGCTAACCATTCAATATCCTTACAACGGGTGAGGTAACATTAAACTTATTCATGTTCTCTCTACCGCATGAGCGAATTGCGAAATCGCAGCCACATTGGCAATGCATAGTGTCCGATGTTGCTGACTCGATTTCAACGACGCGTGGCCCTCATAACGTGGAGGGTTCGCATCTTTGCAAGAAGAAATGGGTTTCGTTCAAGCCCATTATGCTAAGACGTTACACACAGTGTTGCTTAGACTCGCCTACCAACGCACTTTGGCTAGTGCCTCTCAAGCCATACCATCTTAATCATGACTTCATTGGGCTTGGACTTGCAACCAATTTGCTGATTTTTAAAACATGTCAGTTACTACCTTATTTAAAGTGCAACAACAAACAGTAAAAAGTCTAGGTCATCGCCCTTGCCTTACTATGCATGGAGTTGCCATTTAAGTGACATGTAAAAATAAAGTGAAAACGGGAAATAGCTGCTTACCCGAGCAGACAACAACGGAGTTAGGTAAAGCAATAACCTTTATCATGCTACTTTCCTCTGACTAGAGGGGTAGTTTGTGTGTATTTAGGCGGCAGCCAATTAAATCTCGGGACGGTGAGTGGTTATTGTGTTGAAGTAGCAGTCAACAACCCAATGTGGCCTTCCACCCTCAAACAACCTTCAAGACGCCAATAAAACTGACACTGCTGATGCTACTATTCTAAGATATCACGCGCTGCTCTGTGAAAACTTAATCGTGGAGCATGGAAATAATTTGTCATGATCTAGGCACGCACCCCCAACTCTGAAAACGAATGGACATGCACCCCCACTGAAAACGCAGCACATTTAAATCAAAGCCTATTTAGCGGATAGGAGATGCTACTGTGTGTGAAGACGTAACTGTGCAGCACCAAAAATACACCAATTATGAGGAGAGATCAGAATAAAATTGAAGCCAAGGATGTGCATTTATTCACAGGTGAGAAATGACTCAACTTTCTCATGAGATTTTTTTCACTAGTCATTCTACCTCTGAGACGAGAGCTGTTTGCCATGCAGTGCCAAAATCGCGAAACTCCGCAGAGGATCTGCTTTGTAGGATAATTCCACTTTTGTCCCTTTCTTGAAAAATCAAGAGCGGTTCCTCGATTGGGGGTTTGGTGCAGTTTGGCAGCATGCGACCGAAATGTGCTGTAGAGCCCCTTCGAAATAGTTGAAGAAATACACTTAATTCGAAAGTATTTGCGTGACTGCATATTTCGTCAATTGCCCATTCATTGTTACCAAAGCTTGAGAGAAGATTCGTCACAAATGTGTGCTTTTGGTATTAGTTAGCCAGGTGGGTTGACACAAGACAAGTGCCTGCAAACAACGTGAGATGTATTGCGGGTTGGATTACGTTTCAGCAGTTAAAATGCTCCACGCAGTGCTACAAGTGCAAACATTTTGGGTAGCCAAAATGAGATTAAAAGAAGGAGGGTGTGGAGCTACTTGCTTCCTTGCCACGTGTTTGTCACTACACTGTCTGTCTACGCAGATTGGTCAATGTGGATCAGCAGTAACTACTTTTCACTAATCGCTTCAGATATGATACTTCGATGGTGGTCGAATCCTGTCATTGCTGATGCCAGATCTCCTTAGAGCAAGCGCAATGCAGGAGTGCAATCAACACTTACTGCGTGAATGAGTGTATGATGTCAATGGCATGCTAAAATGATCGTTGATAGACAAATGATCTGCTGTGACCTTCTATCTGGCTTGTGAGGGATGGTATTGCAATCATTTGTCCATCGCCATGCCAGAGGTATGCGACTGCCTGTGAGTTATCGAAAAGTGGTGGATGCAGCTTCAGTGCTACTCATCGTTCTAAGTGGGAAGGCGAATTTACCATGCTAAGGCAGGCGTGAGAGATTAAGCTTTGTCAAATCATTTGGCCTTAATGCACCAGCACCTGGTTTATAGCAGTGAGCACACTTCGTGTTACTGATACTGAGATTAAACTTCAGTCGTAAAATGTTTTTATCAATCATCGCTGCCAGATGTCGTGAAACCTCGTTACCCCATCCCCACGTGTACTTATTCGCAAGAGTCCAAATCGACTACAAACAGATGGCATTGCTATGTCATCTACTTCTTCATTATCAGCACTGAAATAAACTGGAGCACAAAAGCCGACAAATAAAGGCAAACAAAATGGGAAAAGAATTTATCTTTTCAATTTTTGTACTTATAAGCAAAGCAAACGACTGTTTCATCAAGTCAATAACGGCCATTCATTGGTGACTTTGGTCATTGGCTTAGAACATCCACCGGCTAGCCTAAATGGGCATAAACCCACGTACTCGAACGAAGAGGAAATGACCAAGCAGAAATACTGGCTAATAGCTTGTCTGAAACAATAAAATGAGCGGAAACAAATGTGGATTATTTTATGCTCTGTGATCGTTTTCGGCTTCTTTGACAGTGAAATCGACGCGAATGATGCTTCTTTGACAGTGAAATCGACGCGAATGAAAGCCTGACACTTGCCAAATGGTGAGAAAGGAAACGACGTCCGCAGATCAACATGGTCGGCCACTAAATACACACAAGCACACAGTGACTTTGATACTTGCTTTAGGTTGCTCAAAGTGTAGCCCGTCACTGCCATCTGAAGGAAGCGATTGGTAGCGATGTGGAACGGGACATGTTACCATTGAGTGGTAGTCACTCCTCGGATCCTTAAGAATAGTGAGACTCTTCTACAAAATCACGTCGCACAGGTTAATGGTTGTTCTGTGTAAAATCAACTAACGAAGTGAGGAGGACGAAATTTGGCAGGTGCTCCATCCACAAATGCAAAATCCACTTCATTCCATCTGTCAACCTAAAAAATTCCCCTACATTCACTAGAGGGCTTTTGAACCTCGCAAAACGGAAATGAAATTGACAGTTGGTCGCGAAATGCATTAAATGAGACATAGGAAGTAGAAAATGGACAGTAAAAATTTGGAGGGTTTCAATAAGAGCGTAATGAGATTGAAATGATAACTGGTTAGTTATTGAAGGATATGGTGCCCTTATGAGACATTTACGGTAGACACCAGTAGCCACACCTGCACCAATGGCATATCCAAATGTGCCTACAGACTCCGCGTCGGCCGCTTCAGCTAGAAGCATCCTTCCTTTCCCATGCTAGCCGCACTGATGAGGACACATTGCGCCAAATGGCATGAAACGCCTTAGGTCAAACCAAGTTTTTCTTGCCAAAAGTGAGCTCTTATCCCCTCCTCGCTAGATTCCCGCTTTTACAAGTCGCAATTCACCTGGCAAATTTCAAATCTGCAGATAGCAGAGTGAAGAACTCATGGGAGGGACAGAAGGGCTTGAAATAAGAATTCAAGATGTTTATTCTGCCTTCCCAACGCGCTGCGCTTTTGACAGTTTTCAAAGCCTGGGAACTAAGACGACCTATCTAACTGGATGGGAGACATGATGATAGTGACAACGTGGTGCCGAAGCAATTTCGCTGCATTCCAGACAAGGTATTGCCTATATAGATTGACAGATAAAAAATGACTAACATGTGATGCGATTCCGTCATTCTCTTCGCATACTTCTCCCTATAATTCCACCTCGTTACCTCCCTAATCACTTTGCTCAGTGGTGGATTCAAAGGCAAGATCACGCTGATTTTACAATCTGCGGTGAATGAGATCAGTGTCCTAGAAAACGTTGAAACATGTGATAGTGTCAACTAGTGAGCAATGGTGATACAGGAAGACCACGAATCAAATTGGTAGGATGGAGTAGAATGAACCCGTGTGCATTGACCCTAACGTTGATTGGAGTGTGCCGTTGCTGCTACTGCCCTCTGCATTTAACTGCACCGTTGGAGCCGAAAGCCAGCGCTGCTGGTCGCTCGTAGCATTAGAAATGTGAAGTTATTCGGATGGACACAATGCAAGATCCATCCACACTTACTGCCGTGACGAATTTGTACAGGATGGCAGCTGCTCCTTTAAAGACAACGTCAGATCGTAAAAGACCAACACTTAAGTGTTTGATTTTGATTCGGTTATATGCGCTCAAAGGCACGAATGCTAAGCTGGGCAAGTCGGTGGTGTAGGTGATTGCAATCCGCGATTCTGCAGCCAATGAATTTGCAACCACTAGTCGTAATGCATAAGTTAATCACAGAAAAAGGCCATTGCATATTCATGAACATTTCACCATTGAATGCTAAACTAAGTGTCATATTCGTTGCGAAAATTTATTAGGTGGATGATGATGTGCTGTCTGAAAATGCCCAAACATTGTTTGCTTCTAGGTG
>LWMK02000544.1:0-23293 GCA_001693075.2 Taenia saginata
GCACATCCTGCTAGGAGGTGGAAATTAACAGCCTATTTACGTCGCTAACGAAGACCTGGCGAGGGCGATAATGCAACCGGCAGGATTTTGAGGCGTTCCATAGAGCAGAAGGCGAAGGAGGAGGATCAGGAATAAGCAGAGGCGGAGGAGATAACACAAAGTTACTCAAGCTTTGTACAGCCTTTGCATCTTCCCTTCTTCCTCCCTTTGTTTCAGCCTACTGAGCATACGTGTCCTGCACCAAGTACTTAGTTGTAAGCATCTTCTCTTCTTTCGCTAAACACTTCCTCCTCCTTCGCACCTTTCTCGGGTCTACGCAGTGGCGGCATGCCAATTTTAGCATTTCATGACACAAAACAGTGGAGACGTCACTTTAATATATGTGTAGCGTCCCGAGGCTCCCTTTACAGTAAAAGAAGGCGCAGTACTAGGGTAGAATGCACATATTCTGGAGACAGAGGGCTTGGGGGCTGTTGGCACGCCCCGGAGGCCGACCAACCGGCTCAGTACAACATGGCCACCCAAGTGACCGAAACCGGCAGTTCAAACAAACAAAGTATTACATATAATTATTACTCACCTGTGCCACCTACAATTATCAACCACGACGCTAATGGTGTCAGTTCGTGGCAACTCGAATCTGTATGCTCCTCCATTTCCCCCACCGTATTCATTCATCTATCCCCACATTATCCTCCCTCCCATCCATCCCCTTTTCTTCCACTCACCTCTGTACCTATCCATTCGTCTACCTCATAGCCGTCCCTCCGTCCACACATTAAAGACTGCTCAAGCACCATGTTGCAGCTTCTTCACGCATAATGGGTGCAATGATGTCAGCTACTGTCCCTGCGCCAAATCGACGGACCCTGTCACAGAGTTTGAACAAAATGCACCTTATATCCCAATTTTTGCGAAGCGAGACGACATGAGTCTATCGGGGCAACGATAACAGCTAACTTGAGGTCCACCACCCAATTTCGTGCAAACGCCTTTTTCTTCGACAAAAGTAGCATTAGTGCTGAAATCTTTTTGCAAAAAGGGCGAATTTTATAACCAACAAAGATCCAAGTGCCGAATGCACCTCCTCAACTATGCTCCGAGACGTGTAGAGTGCTCTATTTCTGACCCAACTTCCCTTCTGCACCACGATCCACTCGGACGCATAGACACAGGCAGATTTCAAACGTAAGAGGACAGTCAAACGAATATGGATACGGCAGTGTCGCCATCACTGGGATGAGAGCTGAGTGTGCACAACCTCATCTCCGACCTATTTGGAACGTGCGCTTAGGCAACAAAGACGTTCACATTGCATCTCCTATCCTCTTGATGCCCGTCTCTGCAACTCGACTGCGTGCAATTCCACTCACACAAACACCGATTTATTAAATCACTTCATTACAATTTTAGAGTAAACACATTGCTCCCTCCAAAGTAGCGCCAACTAGGAGGTGACAGAAATGGAGCACTCAGTGCTGACGGCATTGACACCCACTGCTGGCCAAAGGCACAAACGGTGAAAGAGAAAACTATGGAAAGCACATAGAAACACAACGTATGCCATACGGTGTGGAGGAACATACTGCCCCCTGGCGTACAGGAGGTTTACCGGGCACGTAGCATGATGCGAAGGCCTGGTCTAGAGACACTGATAGCTCGCGCTGCGTGGATCAGCGTGCCCTGTGGGACACAAAACTGGGAACAGTCGACTCACACGGTGCGCGTGTCGTGACGTCCACCAGCCAAGACTAACAGCCCTATTCCTGGCTAAATCATCGAAAACGTCTTCATGATAGATGGTAAAACAGAAGGTGGGCATCCTTCCGATTCTATTTACTACTTTTGCAGTCACATTGCTCCCAGTATCACGGCTAATCAAATCAAGCAACAAAAAACTCCCAAGAGAGGTTGAAGTTGAGGGCTGTCTTGCACCAGACAATTTCACCCAACACAATTGCGTAAACGACCCAGTAGTGTGCTGCCTTTTCCAGAGGAGGAGCAGGAGAGATGTCCCTTTCACTCTGCTTCATGCTGTTGGCTACTATATTCTTGTGTCGCGACTGCCAAGCGGCCGGAGGTAAGACGCCTTCTCATGCTTTACTTGCATCTATGCGTGGCTAGAAGCACTTGGCAATTGGGATGTAGCGTGTAAATTGGTGACTAACTAGCATATTCGGTACACATATCAAGTGTTTTCCAACACACAAAGAGTCCAAGTGTGCTAGGAATGAGTTATCTCCTTGCACTCGTTTGCGTCGAATCGCATCACATTACATCACTTTGCAATCCATCTTGTCACAGTCAAATTGACTCGATGCCACTGGGTAGATCCATTCATTTCCTTGCATCATCTAACACCACCTAGCGTTTCACCTCATTCACTAGTGAGTGAAGTAAGAGGCGCAGGCCTTGCAAACCACTCCTCATCAGCTTTTGTGCATTCGCCCTGATGCTTGAGTATTATGCCTGCATCTCACTTCATAGGAAGACACGAGAGAGAACACTGGGGCTAGTGAAATCTCATCGTCCTCTTTCATACTAATGCGGACAAACTTGTGCATTTCCATTTTGGCAGGACCTAAAGCTCCCCAGAACGTGACAGTTGAAATAAGCAACGTTCACCAAGTGCTCGTGAGTTGGAAACCGCCATCTGAAAACAGCGAAAATGTCACTGGATATTTTGTCGGTTGTTCAGTCAACGGTGATTCGTCGCGTAGTGTCTTTCTTTCGGCAAATAGTACAGCATACACCCGCAATGAAACGGTGGAAATAAAGTCCACTTCTGTCGTCGTTTGTGCTATCTATGGGAGTGGAAGTAACGTCTGCATTGACAAAGTGACGGTAACTGCGACAAGCAGGAAAGAAGGTGAGTTCGTTATGCTCGTTGTGTCAAAGGCTGAACTATTACCCCTAAGTAACCGGGATTAGTCAAATCAAGTCCATCAAGGCATTCCTATATTGCTACTACTACTACTACTAAAACGATTACGCGGCTTCAGTTTGCAGCATTCTCTGCCATGAAGTTGACTGCAGGGATTTACGTTACGTCAGACCCGTCTGATGGGGCAGTCCAAAGTGCCTCATTATGCGCTGTCAACAGTTAGTTGAAGTTGAAGTGAGTTTGTTGTTTTGCATTAAAGGGAACAGTTCGACTACCACAACTGCGAGTGCCGTAACGACAACCACAATCACAACGAAGAGCAGTCCTATCCAGACTTCTGCGATTACCACGAATCCCACAATGCCAACGAATAGCACGACTACACAGACTTCTGCAACCCCCACTAAAAGACCATCTGCGTCGAATCCCGCAGCAACCACCTCAACAGCTTCGTCCACTACACCCACAATTACCACCAATGGGGGGTCTACCACTGCTGCTTTAGCCACGACAGCCCTTCTAGTTTCCATGGCTCTAGTGCTCGCCTGAACTTTCTTCTAAGTCTGCGCATTCCTCTAACCACTTAACCTTCTCTGAGTATTGCAGCTCAATGCTTGCCTCTGCCTATCACACTGACTCTTCTTACTTCAGGCTTCATAACTCCGGAGAATGCTCAGTTTGACAACCACCCACCCTCACTCTCACTAAATGCAACAACTCTACTGGATGATTGTTGAATGGCAAATAAAATTCTTTACACTATGCTCCATTTTCATCGATGCTGAAACGGGTTCAGTCCTGTTGCATGAGCTCAACAAAACACTGTAAAATGGACGATGTCGTGTTGAAGGCAATCCTAATGAGGGCCGACGAGAAGTCGGCACAAGACCGGCCGCAATCTCCCCATCCATTGACCCACCCTTCAACTGTGATGCCTCCCAGCCACCCAAGACTTGGACGGTATGGTCCTACCATTTAAGGCGGAGGCCACGTCCACCACAGTGACGGCTTTGTGTTTTGTGTGCTCAGTGTACGTGGTGGCATCGCAGACGACGTTGTGCAGGACGACTTGCCACCCACCCGTATGAGGCATTTACCACTTATGCGGTGTGAGTCAGAAATGCCTTCTTAAATTTTACCCTTGCAACAATCGGTCGCTTACTTTCGTCGAAGGGGATTAGGAATTAGCCAGTGAATGAATACTGTCATTTGTGCCCAATGCGGGTTGAGGAGGAGCTTCTAATGTGCGCCGAACAGAAATTGACAGGGACGGTATGCTGAGATCTACTACAAAGGCAAACATGTAGACAGGCAGCCAGACAGACAGGGTAGTCCTACCGTTTCTTAGAAATGCACTGAATAAAGCCTCCTCTGTGCATAATTATTTACTCCTCTCCTTAGCGACATACTGAGTTTCTCTCTTTATGAGGCATACAGGAGCCAGAATGGGAATAATCCTCTTTGATTTTACTTCATCACTACTGTCTGTAGTCAGAATGGGAGTCGCTGGGCCATGTACAACGGCTCCAACTGACACATCGCAGCTCAATGAACGTGTCTTCATAATGCCATCGACACGAACGCATTGCTCTGGATGCTTCACAACTGGTCTAGATCTCTGCCGCATTTGATGTCTAGCAGCACTGCATCACAAGGTGATGCTGACAGCACACTCACTCGAACGTTTCAAAGTGGCGGTGATTTTAACCCCATTGCTTAGAGTCCTTTCATGATTGTTCAATTTACTGTGTGCATGAGTGCTCTTCCCCACTTTTCGCACAAAATCACTTAAATAGCGAGGAAGTCGGAGGTGGTGTAGCAAGAGTATGGAGTGGAGTGCAGCAGTGATAGTCAAAACCAAGAATTTGGTACGCGTTGAGACGACCAAAGGCATTAACACAGCCTAGCCAACTCCCAGGCAGAAGGGACTACCCTCACCGATATGGCTTGCAACATCATTTGAAGCCTCCTAGGGAGCGAGGAGTGAGAGAAGCCACGAGGCACTTTCCACTGGCGCTGCACTCCACACAAGATTTCGCCCTGAGGTTGGGCCTTAGCATTCGTGGAAATAACATCGACATTTGCCCACCACATTGTTCAGAAGCTGTTCTGTTACAAAGTGAAGAGCATGCGTATTGGAGGGTTTGATGGCAATTCAAGGCAGATTCTCTCTGGCAGCCTTAAAGCAGTGCTTTCGATAGCGTCAGTTCACAAGTAGGGCCTGCACGTGCAACACCACTAGCACTAGACCAACATCAGAAACCTCTCATTGAGGGCTTAATTCTTTCCCATTATAGAGGTCAGTAATGAAAAATGTAAATGAGGTAAACGTGGACTCGTGGGCGTTCGTGAGGTCGACCGCCAAATGCTACACATTTGAATACTAGGCTCTTCAGTTCACTCACTTTTTTAAGACACGTTAGACGATGCTTTCCCAAAGTGCCTTGGCAGTTGTTGGTGTACACCACAAAATGCAATTCATTCATGAAGCCCACCAGCACAAATTGCACAGGAAAGCGGAACTCGTCGCATGGTGCCTACTTAATAACTTCAGTAGAGCGCTTCGGAGATGGAAGAAGGCGACAGGCGTTGACGGCCGCATTCAAGTTATTCATCCGCACCACAACACCTCTGCGTTCAAATGACAACACGTGATTGATGAATTCAGCTTCCATTTCAATCAAGTCGTCATTTTACAGGCATTAAAATGACTAGCACATAGCTGCCCCCTCTAATCTGCGGGAAGGAGGCCAGCAATTTTGCCTAATCTCCGTCCTTCCAATTCCATCCCTTCGTCAATTTGTAGGCATGAGGTCAATTCATGATCAACAGAGTTAACTTAAAAAGGCTAACTCCTGGTGTGAAAACGTGGAAGAGGTGTAGGGGGCAGAGGACGGCAATGTTTGACAATGAGGCAGCAAAATTCACGATGCGCACCCTTCCTCCAAAAGCATCTTAGTGAGCAGTAACCCATTGCTGAGCTGTGGACGTCCTGCTAAGCAACTCTGACTAGGTGGGTCTGAGTGTTTAGTTGATCTGATATGGCAAAATTAGTCCCGTTTGTCATAGGTAATGTAATTGCCAATCAAAGAAGGCCCTAAAGAGGGCCGGATATCGTTTTTTCCTACAGGTCAGACATTGTGACTTCATTGAGCTAATGCGCTTGTTCGGTGTCAACTTTCAGGCTGAACAGATGGGTGGGCGGACCCGTAGCTACTGCCTTCCTCAGTAGAGGGACTCACTGTCTACACTTTCATCAAACCAACTTCCTCATTCTCAATCAACACGTCTGCACAAGCTGTTGCGGAAAGAGCTCCCATTGTTGGTGGGTGGCCGGTGGGGTTGATGTCAAAGCCATGGTGGTGGCAGCGTCCGTAGTGTAGGTGTCCGTTCTGTGGGCAAGACCCAACGCATCTGGCTGCCTAATATACAGACGCAGTGAGCGTTCTCCATTTCACTGCTCCCAACACCATTACACCCATGGCCTCCACAACAGAATGTGTAGACCAAAATAGCTCACCTTCTTTGGCTGGTTGCATCACCATTTGTTTCCCCTTCCCCCGAGATCGCAATAAGCTGGTTTGCTCACATTCAGAGCGATGAACCTCTCCACATTCAACTGAAGGCGACAGCCAATCCGCAGCGGGATTAGCATGCAAAAAGAACCCCCAGTCTCCTCTTCTGCTGCTGATTGTCCACAGTCTGCACAGAGAAGTTGACCACATATCCTGTGCCACTCATCATACCCACGATCTCAAATCTGCTGCCACAACTCTGCTTTGTGCATATATTTATGCCTTGTTCTCCCACAGTAACGAAATACGCATGTACTTGTGGAGGATGTCCACTTATTGCTAAAACAAAAACCTATGGGCGGCGGCTGCAGGTTCGAGGTAAGCATTCTGCCCGCAGCATCTGCACCACTCAAAAAGTGACTCACCGACAAAACAATTGAGAGTCACATTTTGCCATTGGGAAAATGAATTATTTGGATACCTACGAAGCTCAATAAGGGATGCACTTGGCTCCCAAATGGACACACCAGCCTCCTCTATGAATGTCGCAACAAAGTAAGCCTATTCCTTCCCCATCCACCAGCACCCATCAACACAACACACTTCCACATCACACTGCACATGTCTATTATCATAAGCTTGACATTGACAGATCCAAGTGAGTTAGGTGATAAGTCCATGCAAGCATTTATTAAAGAGACCAAGTTGGACGCATATGTCAACTCACCCAGTCTCACCATAATTGTAACAATGCAGCATATTCCAAAATGGCCGGCCAATCCATTGTCTGACGCCGCTCCCCAGCTCAAATCAGCTGACATTTGAATACGCTTCTCCAGTCGTCAGATCCCCCATTCTGTCAGACGAAGTCGTGTCAGATAATCCTATGAATTACACTGAAATCCGCGCGCGTACAGACCAACTTGGAGCGAGACATGGTCTACTAAATCAGCCATCCAAATCGTCCAAAGCAATGACAAAGGCACCATTCGCATTTTGTGCTGCTCGCTATTGCCTTCATGCTTACCGAAAAAATACTGCATCAGCTGATGGCAATTAACTTTCGTCGATCGAAGTCAGAGCCCACAACATCTTTAGCAGGAAAAAAGACGAAGAAAAAGGAGAGCAAAGTGTTTGGCAGACTTTCAACTACATTCAATAAACTGGGCCTCAAAACTCAAAAGTCATCGTCATCAAAATAACGAACCATCAACACACTACAAAAGTCGTTCTATGACCAGATAAAAATGTTTACGACAGCTGATAAGTGAGTACCAAGTGCTTTGTGTGCTTCCAACCTATTTTCCAAAGCTTAGTCGTTACAACAACATCATACCACTTACACACTGCACTGACAACTTTAAAGTAAGGACCGACAGTATCGCTATGTAAAACAATGGAGTGTTAAAATTGTGTGCCAATAAGTGGCACCAAATTCTGTCAGATGCTGCTTACACTCACTCAGGTGATTAATTTAGCAAGCGGATGCACGGACAAGGTAGATAAAAAGGCAAGCATAAATTAGGAAGCAAGAAATTATTAGTGGAACAAATAAAGGGGGCGGGGGTAAATAGCGCCTAAAAATTGAAACAAAATCAGTGTATCTTCTTCACAGTGGCACAACGTGTCTGATCTCTTCTGGCAGTTCCATTGGACTCGGAGTTCGTGGCTAGTGTCGCCTCACTTGTTAATAGCTTTCTTGCAGAACACAAGGGCGGAGAATGTGCCAGAGATGAGGGTAGATCTCAGTCCTTCTGTCATGAGATGTCGGAGATTCCTCCATCCGTAGCTCGCTACTGGCGGTGATGAGTGGGATAGAAGACCATTATATTTGGGTTCACTTTCCGCTGCCACCAATGTAGCTTGCCGAGACTTCCGTTAAGGTAAGAATAGGCTTTGTGCCAGCGCAAAATGTACATATTCTGAAGGCGGAGGGATTTTGGTCTGCTACTATGGCCTGTAGTCCATCCAACCGGCTGGTACAATGTGGCCATCCAAGTAACCGAGACCGGCAGTATAAACAACCAAACATTACAAGCACTTCTCTTAAGTAGTAGTATAATGGTTCAACGATGCGTTCATTGCGGCAAAATTGGATTCCAAATTCATTTAAAGCAGTTTTGATAAGCGTTTCGTGAATCGGATTTTCATTTGATAGTCTTGGCGCGACCACCTTCGGCGTCGGGCGTCGACAGTGTCATCCCATAACTTTCCTTTAATACACTACCAGCACACCCCGAACCGAACCACCGCCCATTGGGTTACTTAGTTTGTTGGGTGGTAAACGTATGAGGGCACGTTCTGCAAGGCGCTGAGGTTTGCTATCGCATTTCCATCGCGACTAAACGTGGCAAGGTTGATTATGCTAACAACACGATCAAGACGCACCCTGCACTGGATTATGAGTAAAAGGAGGAAAGGGATAGAAAAGGTGGAGGAGGAGGAGGAGGAGGAGGAGGTAGACTGTCTTTCGCTTACTCACAGTGGGTGATCTGATGTCAACCACTGGCACTACATCAGAATTGACCAACCTACACACATATATTAAATGGAGTGTGACTTCTTTCCTAATTTTAACGAAGTCAACCCATATGTGTCAGGTAAGGCAACCATTCCAACTGACCTTCATCTCTACAGAGTAGGGTGGGGTTCAAACCAACCAACAGCAATTATTTGTGTTGCTACCACATGCTTCGTGCTCTATTTCCACCGTAATCAGCAGATCTTCTAGAAAGACCTGCAGCTCTTGCAACTGCCACACACACACACGCACACACGCATACAGGCAGACTTCGAATGTGTTGGCAAGCGGTGTGATGTAGGAAGCCCATCAAGCGAACATGGATGCGGCAGTGTCTCCATCACCGGCAGGGGAGGCGCGTGTGTCCAACCTCATATTTCGCCCACTTGACGCATGCGCGCGACTATGGAGACACCCACATTGCATTCTCTACCTCTTGATGCCCACCCGTCTTTGCAACTCGACTGGATGCAAGTCCATTTCACAAAGACGGATTTAGTAAATTCGTTTAAAGCGATGTTAAACTAAACACATTACTTGACCCAAAGTAATGTTAACTAAGAGGTGATGGAAGTGAAACATTTACGTGCGGAGGCATCGACAACCACTGGTGGCCAAAACACAAGTAGTGGGAGAAGGAACCGCAGAAAGCACACAAACATAACCCATGCAATAACTCCGAACTCGCTGTGCACTTCCTACTTAATGATTTCAGTAGCACGCTTTGGAGATCGACAAAGACGGCAATGAATGTAAGAGCCTCCTTCGTCAATCTAGAGATTGGTCGATTTGACAACCATCCGCCTATCACATTCGACGATGAACAGAGCAATTCGAGTAAACCATTGTTGAATTACAAATAAATGCTTTACACTTTACTCCTTTCGCCTCGATACTCATACTGGTTCCCCTTTGAACTACAAATGGGTTACCTGGTTAGACATCTGAGATGCAATTTTGGGTCCGCCATTAATACCAGAGAGACCTTGTTGTCCAAATTGGCAAGAGCTTGGCTGCTCATGGGAGCGTACTAGGTGTCGCCGCTCAATTAGTTGTCCACTCCTAGTTGTTTGGACATTGCGTTAAGGGCACTTTAATTGCACTAGCAGCCAACTGAGGGTATGATTTGCATCAGAGTGGTAGTGAGCCTTAGACTCACACCTAAACCCGTTGCACAAACACTCAAGCCCAGACTCAACTAGCCCACAGCTGGATTGATACACGCACGTTGACTGATTGGATCACCCTTCCTGGTCTTCGAATCTGCATACTGAGGAACTGGTTAAAAGATCGCTAGCATTGGAACCCCTTACCCACAATGGGATCCAGGCCCTTGAATCCGCACCCCTTTCTGCCAGATACAATGCTCCCATTCACTTGCCTTTCATCGAATACTCCACGTTGTTGGGCCATATCTCTGCCTCAAGTTCACAACATATTCCTATCATTGCATTGAAATTGAATCACTTCGATCACCAAAAGACCTCATGCTGCAATATTTCACTCACAAAGAACTACGTCTTGAGAGACTGAAAGTAGAGAGTGCTTAGTGACTTGGCTCCTTGTTCGACCGTGCGTTCAACATGGACTTCGCACCATGCTACTTGCCCCTTAGACATTTTGCACGTCAGTAGACAGTATGTTCTACCACGCCACCTCACCCTCTTTAGACATCAATGCGCACTGTGTGCACTACCCTCTCCACCACTTTCTTGAGAAGAAATAATAAGCTGCTTGTCTAATTGCTGCGCCAATAACCAACGCCAAACACACCACACATCACCACTTGCTAAAATGAGCAGTCATCCATTTCTCTGCCTCTTCTCTGTGATGTATGCAGACCTCAAGTCACCAGCTACATCTGCATTCAGGTTAAAGTGGAAGAGAAATTATGAAGTGGGGTGAAGATGAGGAATGATGGACAGTGTTGTGAAAGCATAGAGGTCAGTGGGTGAACGTGTGGGAAGCCAACATGGAGGTGCATACATAATCCATGTGATGTGTGTACATACCATGGTGAAATAGCAATTGATAATTGGCATGCATGACTGCCCCTCTCCACGGCACTCAGAGGGCATGGTGTTGGCTCTAGTCCACTCAATAATTCACTCATCAAAATATCTCTTTCTCCTTCACTGTACCCATCAATCCAACCTTCCATCCTCTTATCCATTCTTCCAACATTCCTTCCCTCTCTCCCTGCCTTTCTCTCTTTTGTAATCCATTTAACCAGCATTCTGGTTCACTTATTGTGCAGCTTTTTCCATGAGTCCATGCACCCATATGTCCCTTCTTCTCTTCCTCCATTTAAATCGTTTCTATCAACCCCTCTCATCATGCCACTATTTGTTGAGCAGTCGATTCCCTCTTTTTCGTACCATTTGTCCTGCATCCAATTCTATCGCCAATAACTTTCCTCCAGTCTTTCACCACCCACAGCAACCTTCTCGCATCATCGGCCAGGCTCCTTCAGCTCACGTAACTATTGGCACAATGCGACAAACTTTTGCCGAGAGTTGTTAAATGAGATGTGCATTGCCCTTCTTCAACAAGATAACCATTCGTAATCCTGAACTTGAGCACTGCATACTCGCCTTGAACCCCAGCCCACATTAGGCCCGTGTTCCTCCATTTTATCCACTGATCGCCTACATACCTAACCTACATCCATCCATCCATCCATCCATCCATCCATCCATCCATCCATCCATCCATCCATCCATCCATCCATCCATCCATCCATCCATCCATCCATCCATCCATCCATCCATCCATCCATCCATCCATCCATCCATCCATCCATCCATCCATCCATCCATCCATCCATCCATCCATCCATCCATCCATCCATCCATCCATCCATCCATCCATCCATCCATCCATCCATCCATCCATCCATCCATCCATCCATCCATCCATCCATCCATCCATCCATCCATCCATCCATCCATCCATCCATCCATCCATCCATCCATCCATCCATCCATCCATCCATCCATCCATCCATCCATCCATCCATCCATCCATCCATCCATCCATCCATCCATCCATCCATCCATCCATCCATCCATCCATCCATCCATCCATCCATCCATCCATCCATCCATCCATCCATCCATCCATCCATCCATCCATCCATCCATCCATCCATCCATCCATCCATCCATCCATCCATCCATCCATCCATCCATCCATCCATCCATCCATCCATCCATCCATCCATCCATCCATCCATCCATCCATCCATCCATCCATCCATCCATCCATCCATCCATCCATCCATCCATCCATCCATCCATCCATCCATCCATCCATCCATCCATCCATCCATCCATCCATCCATCCATCCATCCATCCATCCATCCATCCATCCATCCATCCATCCATCCATCCATCCATCCATCCATCCATCCATCCATCCATCCATCCATCCATCCATCCATCCATCCATCCATCCATCCATCCATCCATCCATCCATCCATCCATCCATCCATCCATCCATCCATCCATCCATCCATCCATCCATCCATCCATCCATCCATCCATCCATCCATCCATCCATCCATCCATCCATCCATCCATCCATCCATCCATCCATCCATCCATCCATCCATCCATCCATCCATCCATCCATCCATCCATCCATCCATCCATCCATCCATCCATCCATCCATCCATCCATCCATCCATCCATCCATCCATCCATCCATCCATCCATCCATCCATCCATCCATCCATCCATCCATCCATCCATCCATCCATCCATCCATCCATCCATCCATCCATCCATCCATCCATCCATCCATCCATCCATCCATCCATCCATCCATCCATCCATCCATCCATCCATCCATCCATCCATCCATCCATCCATCCATCCATCCATCCATCCATCCATCCATCCATCCATCCATCCATCCATCCATCCATCCATCCATCCATCCATCCATCCATCCATCCATCCATCCATCCATCCATCCATCCATCCATCCATCCATCCATCCATCCATCCATCCATCCATCCATCCATCCATCCATCCATCCATCCATCCATCCATCCATCCATCCATCCATCCATCCATCCATCCATCCATCCATCCATCCATCCATCCATCCATCCATCCATCCATCCATCCATCCATCCATCCATCCATCCATCCATCCATCCATCCATCCATCCATCCATCCATCCATCCATCCATCCATCCATCCATCCATCCATCCATCCATCCATCCATCCATCCATCCATCCATCCATCCATCCATCCATCCATCCATCCATCCATCCATCCATCCATCCATCCATCCATCCATCCATCCATCCATCCATCCATCCATCCATCCATCCATCCATCCATCCATCCATCCATCCATCCATCCATCCATCCATCCATCCATCCATCCATCCATCCATCCATCCATCCATCCATCCATCCATCCATCCATCCATCCATCCATCCATCCATCCATCCATCCATCCATCCATCCATCCATCCATCCATCCATCCATCCATCCATCCATCCATCCATCCATCCATCCATCCATCCATCCATCCATCCATCCATCCATCCATCCATCCATCCATCCATCCATCCATCCATCCATCCATCCATCCATCCATCCATCCATCCATCCATCCATCCATCCATCCATCCATCCATCCATCCATCCATCCATCCATCCATCCATCCATCCATCCATCCATCCATCCATCCATCCATCCATCCATCCATCCATCCATCCATCCATCCATCCATCCATCCATCCATCCATCCATCCATCCATCCATCCATCCATCCATCCATCCATCCATCCATCCATCCATCCATCCATCCATCCATCCATCCATCCATCCATCCATCCATCCATCCATCCATCCATCCATCCATCCATCCATCCATCCATCCATCCATCCATCCATCCATCCATCCATCCATCCATCCATCCATCCATCCATCCATCCATCCATCCATCCATCCATCCATCCATCCATCCATCCATCCATCCATCCATCCATCCATCCATCCATCCATCCATCCATCCATCCATCCATCCATCCATCCATCCATCCATCCATCCATCCATCCATCCATCCATCCATCCATCCATCCATCCATCCATCCATCCATCCATCCATCCATCCATCCATCCATCCATCCATCCATCCATCCATCCATCCATCCATCCATCCATCCATCCATCCATCCATCCATCCATCCATCGTTTGTGTTAGCGCGAGAGAGTATGCAGTACCACCTTGTAATTTGGTAAGTGATATCACGACCTATCTTCCTGACAAAACACTCCTCCCTCCTCCTTCTTTCACTCGGCATTTCATCCCTTTTTGGAGTTGATCTTACTTACTTCGCACCTATCGAATCTCAGTTAGTGCATACACCAGTCAACCTCATCCCTCCGCGTGTGGCCAACTCGTCCTCCACCCTCTTCTACTCCCCACGTCGGGGTAACGCACAGTTGCCCGACGCGTGACTCATCCTTCCACAAACGGACTTCGCCTGCTGGCCACAAAATCTGCCCCACACTTTTCACATCACAGCTGATGCAGGGTTTGTTCGTTTGACAACTGTTTTTGCATCAATTTGTGCATTAATCGCCCACACAAACCAAAGCCGCATGCACTTGTGAAGGACGTCACCTTGCTGCTAAAACGAAGCCCTACAGACAGCTACAAGTCCAAGGCAAGGCCAATACAAAAGACTTCCATATCACGCTGTATACTTCTATTATTAAAAACTTGACACTAAGAAATTCAACTGAACTAGACAATAATTATTTGCAAGCATTCGATAAAAGATGAGCAAAATTTCAAGCCACTCATTCATCAGGGAAGAGAATAGAACTTGCCATGCAGTCAACTCACCCAGACTCATCGCAATTGCAACAATAAAACGTGTTCCAAAGAGACCAGACAGTTGTTAAGCTGCATCACAAAGTGCAATTCATCACCTGACGCCACTCCCCAGATCAAATCGACTGATACTTGATCACTCTTCCCAGCCATCCAATCATCCATTCCAACAGACAACGTTGAAGCAGATAATCTCATAAATCGCATCCAAATCCGCGCACGTACAGAGCAAGTTGAAGAGAGACAGGATCCAGTAAACCAGCCATCCAAACCGTCCAAAGTAATGACAAAGGCACCATTCGCATTTAGTGTTGTTCACTACTGCCGCCATGCTAACTGAACAAATGCCCACCGGCTGATGACAGTTATTAACTTTTGACGAACGAAATCGAGGTCCACAACGTCCTTAACAAGAAGAAGAGGAAGAGGAAGAGAAGAAGAAGAAAAAGCCAAGTGTCCGGTAGAATTCCAACCATACTCATCGCATTAGGCCTCGCCGATCAAAATCCATCATCACTAAAATGAAAAGCCACTAAATACACTTCCGAAGCAACCCAAATTAATCATTTGAAGTACTGCGCAAACAAAAATAAACGTGACAAAATACTGTAGCTGGAATACAGTCTTTACAGCAATCACAGTTTTTCTTAGGCGCTTTTTTCAGCGTGTGATTGCACAAAGGGAACAAGCATAAGTAAAAGTGAAATGAAAAGGTACTGAGTGGTGGGAGTAAATGGAATGAGTACCAAGTACTCAACAAAACCACAGCTCTTCGCAAGAAATTAGATTGTAGTAATGAACACCCATCCGCACTAAAATAACAAACCATTTAACAAACCGCAGGAACAATCCTGCTTAATTGCTGAAAGTGTGGTGCAGCAAGACGAACACGTGATTGAGTATTGCAGTTGAAAACAAAATGCCTGAACAGTCATCTCACAGGGCTTCTTCGCTTGTAGAAGCAAGCAATTGTATGAAAGAAAGTGGGCTGACAAGCGGGGGAACTTGCTGCTGACGGCTGACAAGGGAGCACCAAGAACTCAGTATTTCTTCCAACTTTTATCCAAAAAATAATCAACAGGAAAGTAGCATATCACTTGCACACTGCACTGAAAATTTTAACGAAGTGCTAACAGCATCGTGTCGTAAAACAAATGAACGCCAAAATTTTGTGCCAAATTCATTCACTTATGCGCCTAGTTTAAAATGCAGTCATATATTAGCAAGCAATAACTTATAAATGATACAATAAAGGAGCACATGTAATGCTTAACAATTTTAACTACATCCATGTGTTTTTAGAGTCATTTTCAGTGCTTACAAATAATTTGATTAGCCTGGCAAAATTGGATCTAGAGGTCATGAAAAGGCAGTTTAGCTAGGCATTTTGTGCATCGATTTGTCATTTGGATGGTCTTTGCGCGACTGCCACTGACGTCGACAGCGCCATACCAAAAGTGCCTTGGGATACGCTAACAACCTACCTGGAAGTTAGCGGTCACAAGTTGGGTTAGTTTGTAGGGTCTGTAGGTGTCTAAATAGGCGCGTTCTGCTAGGAGTTGGAGTTTGCCGGCGTGTAGTCATCTCGACTACAACCTTGGCGAAGGCAAGATATGAAGGCGTCCTGAAGAGGCGTAAGAATAGCAGGAAAAGGAAGGGGAAGAGGAGTTGGTAGAAGCAGTAGTAGTATAATATGACCCAGGCTTTTTGCAGCCTTTTTTTCCATTCCCGCCTATTTGGCATGCACACATCTTCACCAAACGGTTAGTTAATGGGCATCTTCCCTTCTTTCGCTAGACAGGCGCCCCCTCTTCTCACCCACTGATCCCTTTTGGACCAATTTTCAAGGCCAGGTATGAGCCATATGTTGCCTTTTCACAACTCATACTACACAATTAGCAGTGGAGATGTCACTTCAAAACTCACTCCTCACTCGTTCGATTAGCATTTGTTAACTGTGACTTCGTCCGCCGCGTCATCTGCGCGCACTTCCACAGTGAACCTGGCGTCTTCTCTGCAATCGTGTACTTCGTCCTTGTCTTCGTCTTTAAGTCCTTGGAGCAGATGAATTGTCTGCGAGCCTAAGCCCTGAGGATTGGTGGAAAGGGTCTACGACTCAATGCGAAAGTAACTTTTTCCTTCCCCTTACTTCAACACACTTCTGTCCGTCCATCTACCTCTCCAGCCATCCACTTACTCCCACCTCCACCTTCCATCCTCCTTCTCTTCACCCATTCACTATCCATGCCCAGCCCCATCACTCACTTTTATCTTCACACAACTTCCCGTAGATGTTTGAATTCCTTTGCACATCCACGCACCCAACCATTTCATCACAGCAATTGCGACCCCTGTTCCACTATGCATGCTGGACATCCCCACTCAGCGCAAACTAGCAAGCATGGAAGATGCAAAGGGACCATAAATGCAGTCAAAGTAGGAGTGAGTTATTTGAAAATGATGAGGGTGTAAAAGGAGGTTCAGTGCAGTTAATTTAAGGTAATCAATCAACCTTGCCCCGTAAACGCTTTCCTTCTCCCCCGCGCCTTCACTGCACTTCTCTTTATCTTCATTCCCCGCTTCTTAACACATGTGTGCCCCCCTGGCTCCCTACCTTCTCTGCTCCTCCATATATCTTCATTCCTGCCTTCCAAGCTCGCGTGTCTCTCTACCTACTAGCATAATTTTTGACGCTCTTTATTTTCGTTCATGTCTTCCACGTGCACACGTCCCCCCTCCATCCACTCATTCATTGTTGCCTCCCTCCCTATCTCCTTCTCACCTCTGCTTTCCCCTGCTTCTCCTCCTCCTCCACCTCCTCTTCCTCTTTACTTATCCACCACCTTTGCAAAGAGGTGATTGAAAAGATCCGCGCCTATTACTGCTCTTACTGGTGTCATCAGTTTAAACACTAGTAGATAGCAAAAAATGCAATGAATTGAATGAATTTACTTAGTGGTTGATCAAAGGAAGGCATAGGACGATACCTTACCTGCTGCCAGTGAGAAACCGCCATGCAAGTATGAAGTGGTCAACAGCATGAAGCAGAGTGGAAGGGACATCTCTCCTACTTCTCCTCCTCCTCCTCCTCCTCCTCCTCTTCCTCGTCCTCCTTCGCCCCCTCTTGCTCATACTCCTGTGTAGGGCGCCTCTTGGTTGTGTCGTGTTAGCATTATCATCCACGCCAGGTTCAGTCACGCTGAAAATGCGATAGCAAGCCCCTACGCCTAGCAGAAAATACATTTCCACGTTTATTACCCAACGAACTAAGCAAAAAAATGGGCGGTGATTCAGTTCGAGGTGTACTGGTAGCGTATTAAGGGAAAAAGTATAATATGGCATTGTCGAAGCCGGCGGTTTTCATGAAAAGACTACCGAATGACAGTTCTCTGCACATTGAAATCTAGTTTTGCCACAATCAACGTGTCACTTAAACCACTAAACTACTTCAGAGCAATGCTGGTGATGCATTGTGCGTTTGGACTGCCAGGTTTGGTCACTTGAGTGGGCGTGAGGCACTAGCCGGTTGGCTGGCCTCCGAACCATGCCATCAGCAGTCCACAAACACCTGTTTCCAGATTATATGTATGCTTCCTTCTTTTACCTTAAAGAGAGTCCCAGGACCCTACTGTCTTAAACAGACTGTCATCATGTAAAAACACACTGAATAGGTTTTTTAATTTTTAAGCGTTATTTACCATACTTTATTAGTCCCACTAATAATTTGTTATTTCCAGACTTATGCTTGCCTTTTTATCTGGCTTGTTAGATTAGTCGCCTAAGTGGGCGAATTCAGCATCTGGAGGAATTCACTGTCACTTATTGGCACAAAATTTTAATGCTCAGTTGTGTTACGTAGCGATGCTGTCGGTCCTTACTTTAAAGTTGTCAGTACAGTGTGTAAGTGGTATGATGTTGTCGTAACGACTAAGCTTTGGAAAATAGGTTGAAAGCACACAAAGCACTTGGTACTCACCTATCAGCTGTCGTAAACATTTTTATCCAGTCATAGAATGGCTTTGATAGTGTACTGATTGGTTCGTTATTTTGATGACGATGACTTTTGAGTTATGAGGCGCGATTTGTTGAATGTAGTTTGAAATCTACCAAACACTTTGCTCTACTTTTTCTTCGTCTTTTTTCCTGCTAACGATGTTGTGGGCTCTGACTTCGATCGACGAAAGTTAATTGCCATCAGCTGATGCAGTATTTTTTCGGTAAGCATGAAGGCAATAGCAAGCAGCACAAAATGCGAATGGTGCTTTTGTCATGTCTTTGGACGGTTTGGATGGCCAAGTCAGTAGACCCCGTCTCCCTCCACGATGGTCTGTGCGTGCGCGGATTTCGGTGCGATTCATAAGATTGGCTGACAAGACTTTGTCTGACAGAATGGATGATCTGGCGACTGGAGAAGCGTACTCGAATGTCAGCTGATTTGAGCTGGGGAGCGGCGTCAGACAATGGATTGCCTGGCCATTTTGGAATATGCTGTATCGTTATAATTACGCTGCGACTGGGTGAGTTGACAGCGTGACAAGTTCTATTCCCTTTCCTGACATATGCGTCCAACTTTGTCTCTTTAATAAATGCTTGCATGGACTTATCACCTAACTCACTTGGATCTGTCAATGTCAAGCTTATAATAATAGACATGTGTAGTGTGATGTGAAAGTGTGTTGTGTTGATGGGTGCTGGTGGATGGGGAAGGAATAGGCTTGCTTTATTGAGTTATTCACAGAGGAGGCTGGTGTGTCCATTTGGGAGNTGGCCATTTTGGAATATGCTGTATCGTTATAATTACGCTGCGACTGGGTGAGTTGACAGCGTGACAAGTTCTATTCCCTTTCCTGACATATGCGTCCAACTTTGTCTCTTTAATAAATGCTTGCATGGACTTATCACCTAACTCACTTGGATCTGTCAATGTCAAGCTTATAATAATAGACATGTGTAGTGTGATGTGAAAGTGTGTTGTGTTGATGGGTGCTGGTGGATGGGGAAGGAATAGGCTTGCTTTATTGAGTTATTCACAGAGGAGGCTGGTGTGTCCATTTGGGAGCCAAGTGCATCCCTTATTGAGCTTCGTAGGTATCCAAATAATTCATTTTCCCAATGGCAAAATGTGACTCTCAATTGTTTTGTCGGTGAGTCACTTTTGGAGTGGTGCAGATGCTGCGGGCAGAATGCTTACCTCGAACCTGCAGCCGCCGCCCATAGGTTTTTGTTTTAGCAATAAGTGGACATCCTCCACAAGTACATGCGTATTTCGTTACTGTGGGAGAACAAGGCATAAATATATGCACAAAGCAGAGTTGTGGCAGCAGATTTGAGATCGTGGGTGTGATAAGTGGCACAGGATATGTGGTCAACTTCTCTGTGCAGACTGTGGACAATCAGCAGCAGAAGAGGAGACTGGGGGTTCTTTTTGCATGCTAATCCCGCTGCGGATTGGCTGTCGCCTTCANTGCATCCCTTATTGAGCTTCGTAGGTATCCAAATAATTCATTTTCCCAATGGCAAAATGTGACTCTCAATTGTTTTGTCGGTGAGTCACTTTTTGAGTGGTGCAGATGCTGCGGGCAGAATGCTTACCTCGAACCTGCAGCCGCCGCCCATAGGTTTTTGTTTTAGCAATAAGTGGACATCCTCCACAAGTACATGCGTATTTCGTTACTGTGGGAGAACAAGGCATAAATATATGCACAAAGCAGAGTTGTGGCAGCAGATTTGAGATCGTGGGTGTGATAAGTGGCACAGGATATGTGGTCAACTTCTCTGTGCAGACTGTGGACAATCAGCAGCAGAAGAGGAGACTGGGGGTTCTTTTTGCATGCTAATCCCGCTGCGGATTGGCTGTCGCCTTCAGTTGAATGTGGAGAGGTTCATCGCTCTGAATGTGAGCAAACCAGCTTATTGCGATCTCGGGGGAAGGGGAAACAAATGGTGATGCAACCAGCCAAAGAAGGTGAGCTATTTTGGTCTACACATTCTGTTGTGGAGGCCATGGGTGTAATGGTGTTGGTAGCAGTGAAATGGAGAACGCCCACTGCGTCTGTATATTAGGCAGCCAGATGCGTTGGGTCTTGCCCACAGAACGGACACCTACACTACGGACGCTGCCACCACCATGGCTTTGACATCAACCCCACCGGCCACCCACCAACAATGGAAGCTTCCTTCGTAACAACCTGTGCAGACGTGTTGACTGAGAATGAGAAAATTAGCGATCTCCTCCACTGCAGAATGCGGTAGCCATGGGTCCGCGAACCCACCTATTCAGCCTGAGAGTTGACATTGACCAAGCCCATTAGCATAATGAATTTAAGATCTCTAAGCTTTCGTCCTAGCTCTTTGTGTTGCAAGCCTGATTTGTGGGTGTCTCATATATATGACGCCGAAGTTATTAAGGCTAGCTGCACTGATTCGCGTTGCTTATTTGAAGTGTTTGAGTGGGTCAGAGGAGATAGATGGAAGGAAAGTGATCTGTATAAAAGAACGTTATCTGTCCTTCTTTAGGACTTCCTTTGATTGGCAATTGCATTACTTATGGCAATCGAGTACAGTTTTAGCCATATCCGATGAACTAAACACTCAGAGCAACCTAATCAAAGTTGCTTAGCAGGACGTCCACAGCTCTGTAATGCGCTGCTGCTTGCTAAGATGCTTTATGTGGATGAGTACGCGTCGTGATTTTGTGCCGCCTCATTGTCAAACATTGCCGTCCACTGCCCCCTACACCACTTCCACGTTTGCTTTTGTTTAAGGCAACTTCGTTGGTCATGAATAGACCTAATGCCTACAAAGTGGCGAAGGGATGGGATTGCAAGGACGAAGAGCATGCAAAGTTGCTAGCTTCCTTCCCGCAGATTAGAGGGGGCATTTATGTGCTAGTCATTTTAATGCCTGGAAGATGACGACCTGATTGAAATGGAAGCTGATTTCACCGATCTCGTGTTGTCATTAGAACGCAGAGGTGTTGTGGTGTGCGTGATTAACTTAAATGCAGCCGCCAACGTGTGTCGACTTCTTCCATCCCCGAGGCGCTCTACTGAAGTTATTAAGCAGACGCTACGTGCCGAGTCCTGCTTGCCTGCATAATTTGTGCTAGTGTGCTTCATGGATGAATTGCACTTTGTGCTCTACCGCAACAACTGCCAAAGCACTTTGGGAAAGCATCGTCTAACGTGTCTTAAAAAAGTAAGTGAAATTAAGAGCCTAGTATTCAAATGTGTAGCATTTGGCGGTCGACCTCACAAACGCCCACGAGTCCACGTTGGCCTCTTATACATTTTACTCACTGAACTCTATGATTTCACAACAATTTTTATCANAAACGCCCACGAGTCCACGTTGGCCTCTTATACATTTTACTCACTGAACTCTATGATTTCACAACAATTTTTATCAGTTCCATCTTAATTTCCATTCTTAATTTCTACCCCAATTTAAGTTGGATACAGATATGGCTGTTGAAGTGAGGTCTGCGTTCGTCACTGATGAAGAGGATGTGGAATTGCTGACTGGAGTGGGGAGGAGTATCTGTATCTGCAAAAATCACCTATTCACAATATCGCAGCCAATCCCAAAGGAGACAGAAACTGCCAAAAAGGTTGTAGGTGAACATTAGATTGCTCCGACAAGTCTTCTTACCAGAGAACCCCAAAGCAATCGCCAGTTTTGGGAACGAGTTAGAATTTGCGCGCTTGGTGTGTGTGTGTGTGTTCTGACAATCAACATCAAAACAACCAGTGATGAATGCAGAGCTCAAGTCACCAGCTGTATCGACATATATCTTAAATTGCAGAGGAAATTGAGGTGTGGGATGAAGATGCAAAATGATGGAGAATGCTGTGAAAGCAAGGAGGTCATCTAGTGAGCATGTGAATGGGCCGACGCAATGTACTTATGAGCCACAACATTCCTCTACGCATCGTCGCCTCGTAATTAGCTGCGTGTGCATAAGCCAATGTGACATGTGAAATTGAACCTGTAAACATGGCTGACTGCCTCAGAAGCACTTTCCTTGGTAACGTGGACAAAGTCAGAAACTCTTTCTTGTGCATGAAATTGTGCGTGAGGACAACTTTGCGTCAAGTAGAAATTAACTCGAATTCACAAAATCTTGGCTTGACAGAGAATTTTCCAAGATGATTTTGATGCATAATTTTGGTTTCCTGTCCGTTTTTCCCTTTCGCCATCATGCAGCGAAGCATTCGGTAATCAGTTTTAATTGAAGGCTTGAACAATGTTTTCTGATTGAGGGACTTGCGGATGACTAACATTTCAGCCTGTCTTGCTCCTATCAGCAGCAAGAAACCGCCTCTGGAATGGCTGGATGAATGCTGTTAATGCCAACTTTGCATTGGCCATTTCATTTTGTTGAAGGAACTACCCTCCACTTCATGATGCCTGACAACCATCTCATCACGTGTCATGGCTGCTTTCTGCCCGTGCTTCATTGGTGGATGTTGAAGGCCAGTACCAAAATACAAAACCTACACT
>LWMK02000544.1:23356-47865 GCA_001693075.2 Taenia saginata
ATGTTGAAGGCCAGTACCAAAATGCAAAACCTACACTGAAGTGTTTACCATTAATGACAACTCTAGTCAACTATGGAAGCAACCCAAATCTCTTAGCATGGGAGCATTTTATGTGCAGTGAGCAATGAAGGGTTGGCTAGACGATAGAATTTGTGAGTGAATGGGTGCTAACTCCATGCCGTCTGGGCGGCATGAATGGAGGCAGTCAAGTATGCCAACCATCAATTGCCATTTCACCATGCCGCGTGCACGCATCGCATGGCCCACGTAAGCCCACGAGTCCTCCACTTTCACATACTGACGTCCACACTCTCACAACACTCTCCATCATTTCTCATCTTCATCAAATTTTGCAATTTCTCCTACAACTTAACTTGGTTGCAGATGTAGCTGCTGGCTTGGAGTCCGAATTTATTACTGATTAAGAGGCCGTGAAAATGCTGACTGCTCACTGTAGCGATTTGTAATGCGTCACTCAATTGGTGTTGGTAATTGGCGCTGCAATGGAACAAGCAAGTTGTAACTCCTTTCCGAAAGAAGGTGGTGAAAGTAGTACACTCAGTGCTCGTTGCTTGCAATTCCTCTTTCTTCGTCTCATTTTGCGATGCGATGCACAGCCAAGGCCGGAACGGATTAGTAAAGGCATCAAAGTGGCCAGAGATGTGACCTTACGAGGTAGTGAGAGAGGCAATTCGATCCAGAGTATTGGGGAAAGGCAAAAGTATGGGCACATTTGGAGATCAGGAAGGGTGACCTAATCGGTCCACATGAGTGTGCCAACCTAGCTGTGGGCTCGTGGAGACTGGACTTGTGTGTTTAGGTCTGAGTGTGAGCCCAGTGCCTTTCAGATGCAATTCAGCCACTCACTTGACTCAGTTAAGCATACATACTAGTGACCGGTTGCCACCGTTCCCATAAGCAACCGAGAGGGAGAAACCTTTCGCGACTTTGGACAGCAGGGTCAACCTTTCGCGACTTTGGACAGCAGGGTCTCTTTGGATGTAAGGATGGCTCTCCAATTGTAACTCAGCATTAAACCCCTTCTGCATGATGCGTGTCAGCTCACTAACCAAGTCGTCCATTTTACAGTGTTTTGTCGAGCACATGCAACAGGACTGAACCCGTTTGAGCATCAATGAAAACGAGGTATAGTGTAAAGGATTTTATTTGTCATTCAGCAATCATCTAGTAGAGTTGCTGTATTTATTGAGAGTGAGGGTGGGTGGTTGTCAAACTGAGCATTCGCCGGAGTCATGAAGCCTGCAGAAAGAAGAGTCAGTGTGATAGGCAGACACAAGCATTGAGCTGGGATGCTCTGGGAAGATGAAATGATTGGAGAAATGCACAGGCTTAGGGGAAAGCTCAGGCGAGCACTAGAGCCGTGGAAACTAGAAGGGCTGTAGTGGCCAAAGCAACAGAGGTAGATCCGCCAGTAATGGTGGTAGTGGGAGTGGTAGCGTAATCTGTTGAGTTGGTTGTTGTAGAATTTGAGACAGAGGGCCTCCTGATGGGGGTCGCAGAAGTCTGGGTAGGCGTACTTCTTGTTGGGATTATGGAAGTCCTGGAATTCGCAGAAGTCTTGGTAGCCGCACTGTTCGTTGGCAGGGTAGTAGTCGTGGTAATCATAGAAGTCTGGGTAGGACTGCTCTTCGTTTTGGTTGTGGTTGTAGTTACGGCACTCACATTTGTGGTAGTTGAACTGTTCCCTTTATTCCAAAACAACAAGCTCACTTCAGTGTGCATTCTACCTCCTACATGACAACAAATTACTGGCAGCGCATAATGAGGCACTTTGGACTGCCCCATCAGGCGGGTCTGACGTAAATCCACGCAGTCAGCTTCATGGCAGAGAATGCTGCAAAGTGAAGCTGCATAATCATTTTAGCAGCAGTAGTAGTAGTAAAGGTGTGCCTTGATGGACTTGATTTTAACTAGTCCTGGTTACTTGGATATAATAGTTCGGCTTTCGACACAACGAGCACGACGGACTCACCTCCTTCCTTGCTTTCTGTAGGCAGGCTCACTTCATTACTGCAGGCCATGCCTCCACTTCCACCTGGTGCATCCCATCCAAAGTTAGCACAAACGGTAGCAGAAGCGGATTTTATTCCCTTTATTTTACTGAAGGTGAAATTTGTTTTCGATGACGAAACGAGGGCACCATGCATCGAAGCATCGTTTAATAAACATTGGATAGTATAGTTAGTGACATATTCGCTGTCTTGAGATGGCGGTTCCCAACTCACAAGCATTTTGTAAGCGTTGGTTAATACAATTGTCACGTTCTGGGGAGCCTCAGGTCCTGCCAAAATGGAAATGCACAAATTTGTCTGCTTTAGTATGAAAGAGGACGATGAGTGTTTACTAGCGCCAGTGATCTGCCTCATGCCTTCCTATGAAGTTGGGTGCAGGCATCGAGCTCAAGCATCAGGGCGAATGCACAAAAGCTGATGAGGGGTGGTTTGCAAGACCTGCATCTCTTACTTCACTCACTAGTGAATGAGGCAAAACGCTAAATGGTGTTAGATGATGCAAGGAAATAAATGGATCTACTCAGCGGCACCAAGTCGATTTGACAGTGACAAGATGGATTGCAAAGTGATGTGATGTGATGTGATACAAAACAAACGCGTGGAAGCAGCTAATTCATTTCTAGCACACTTGGACTCTCTGTATGTTGGGAAACACTTTTTATGCATGCTGGATGCCCTAGTTAATTACTAATTTGCACGCTGCATCCCAATTGCCAAGTGCTTCTAGCCACGCATAGATGCAAGTAAAGCATGAGAAGACGTCTTACCTCCGACCTCTTGGCAATCGCCACTCAAGAATAAAGTGGCCAACAGCATGAAGCAGAGTGAAAGGGACATCTCTCCTGCTCCTCCTCTGGAAAAGACAAACCTTGTTTTAACAGCACACACACACATGTGCGTATAAGCATGCAGTCCAGTGTTGTGAGCCAATGGAATGGCCTGCTCCCGACCTACCAAGCACGTCGTGGAACTGCACACACTATTGGGTCGTTTACGCAATTGTGTTGGGGTTGTCTGGTGCAAGACGGTCTTCAACTTCAACCTCTCTTGGGAGTTTTTATCACTTGATTTGATCAGATGCAATATTGGGAGCACTGTGACTGCGAAAGTAGTAAATAGAGATGGAGCGGTGAAATGGGTGCATGCTTAGCCACCGGTCGTGGTGATTGAAGAATTCGACGCAGAGGATTTGAGAGATTCACTTTACAGGTACTCCTCACCACTCTATCTAGAAAAACTACATGTCCTGAATGCAGACTTCAAACCTGGCACAAGTGCCAACTCTTCACTGTGTACAGTGTGGTTCTTATGACTGACGCATTAGGTTCTCGTGTCTCCTTTTTCCGTATTCAAGAATATGGCAGAAGATAGGGATTATAACTTGAGGCGAGATTCGTGGTGGTGGTTAGCAGGCGTCCTTTGACGCTCATTTGAAGTGCATCCGGTGAATTCTTAGTCGTAGGTCAGCCTGTGATTGAATGGCTGACCAGACTGACTTCTTGGCAAGGCGCCACAGCTATCACCACAACTCGCCTGTGGGTCAAGTACATTCAGCATTCCTACAAAGCTCAAGTTACGTGCCTCCATCAGCAATGTGGGCTATTTATTTGATTAACTGAAGGCATAGAAGTGGCTCGTAGATGCGCATCTCCTGTCTTGCCATCAATCATGAAGACGTTTTCGATGGTTTAGCCAGAAACAGGGTTGTCAGTCGAGACTGGTGGATGAAGTGTGAGAGTCTTTGTTGCCTACGCGTAAGTTCCAAATAGGTGTGAAGGTGTAGGTTGTGTAGCAGCCTGGCACCTCGTTTGTTGATTCGTCAAGCTACGCGAGCAGTTCACTGTCTCTTGACTAGGCCTTCACACCTTGCTACAAGCCTAGTAAACCTTCCGTACGCCAGTGGACAGTATGCTCTCCCACACCGTATGACCAGTTCCGATTTTTTGCCTGCGTTGTGTTTCTATGTGCTTGCCCTAGTTTCTTCTTCTACCATTTGTGTTATTAGCCAGCAGTGTGTGTCAATGCGTCAGCACTGAATGCTCCACTTCTGTCACCTCTCGTTTACTCTAAAATTGCAACGAAAAGAATTTGATAAATCGGTGCTTGAGCTCGTGGAATTGCATGAGGTCGAGTTGCAGAGACGGGCATCAGGACGATAGGGGATGAATTGTAGGCGTCTTTATTGCCTACGTGCACACGCCAACTGGATGAAACATGAGGTTGGTGGTGACACTGTCGAACCCACGTTCATTTGACTGGCCTCTGAAACTTAAAATCTGCCTCTGTTTATGTGTTCCAGTGGGTCAAGGTGCAGAACGGAGGTTGGGATAGAAATAGAGTACTCTACACGTCTCCGAGCATGGTTGAGGAAGTGCATTCAGCACTTGGATCGTTGTTGGTTATAAAATTTGCCCTTTTTGCACAAAAGACTTGAGCACAATGCTGCTTTTGCCGAAGAAGAAGGTGCTGGCACAAAAGTCGGTGATGGAACTAAAAATAACTGTTTTTAATGCATAGACCTCAAGATTAGTTGTAATCGTTGCCCCACTAGACTTATGCCGTCTCACTTTGAAAAATTGGGATAGAGTTCGTTTTTAACCCTTGTAACAGGGTCTGTCACTTCTGGCGTAGAGACAGTAATTGACATCATCGCACCCACTATGCATGAAGAAGCGGCAGCATGGTGCTTGAACAGTCTTTCATGATTGGGGTGATAAATGGATGTGAAATGTATGGGTGGATAGAGGGTAGTGAGTAGAGGAATAGGAGATATGTGGGAAGAAGGATAATAAGGGCTAGATGAATGAATACTATGTGGGAAATATGGGGACTTAGAGAATCAAGTTGCCACAAATTGACATCGCTAGCGTCGCAATTGATAATTTTTGGTGGCACAGGTGAGTGATGAGTGAGTGTGTGTGTCATGATTTGCTAAAATTGGCATGCTACCACTGCGTAGGCCCGAGAGAGGTACTAGGGATGCGTGGATGTAAAGAAGAAGGAGAATGTGTTGAGTGAAAGAAGGACTGATGTCCCTAACTAAACACTTGGTGCAGGGACGCGTGTACTAAGTAGGCTGAAAGAAAGGGGGAAGGTAGGAAGATAGAAAGGGTGTGTAATGCTTGAGCAACCTTGTATTATCTCCATCGCTACCGCTTACTCCCTTTCCTTCTCCATCTGCTCTATGGGCCGTCTCTAGATCCTGCAATTTTGCATCATCTCCCTCTCCAGGTCTTCGTTCGCGACGTAAATAGGCTAGCGATATCCAGCTCCTAGCAGGACGTACCTTCCGAGACTTACCACTCAATTATCTAACTAGCCAAGTGGGTGGTAGCTCGGTTCGGCGTGGGCTGGTAACCGAGTAAAAGGAAGTTTTGTGTTGGCACTGTCGAAGTCGGAGGCAGTATTCAAAGACGATAAGATGAAATACGGCTATACAAAATGTCTACCGAAACTGCTTTTTAATGGCTTCCAATAACCAACTTTGTCAGAGCAAACATATCTTTTGTGCCACTAGAAACAACCACAAAGCAATCCTAAACAACTTGAGGCATTATCTGTACTCGATGATCAGTTCCATTAATAAGTTCCTCCTTTCAAATTTGTGCCCAATCATTGATCTAGTTTGTCCACACACATACATGTAAAGTAAACGCCTGATTAAGTAAGTTTAGCATCTCGTAGAATTCGGTGTTGTTTACTAGCGCAAAATTTTAGCGCTCACTTGTTTTACGGTGCGATGCTGCTAGTAGGTGATCTAAATTCACTAGTGCAGTGCGTAAGTGGTGTGGTCTTTTAACATGCATTAATCCTTGGAGAAGTTTGATCTTTGGAAAATAGGTTGAGAAAACACGAAACACTTGGTGCTCACCTATTACCTATCATCAGAGGATTCCTTCACTTGTCGAACTACCTCCTTTTGTGTACAACTACTCGCTAAAGTAGGCGCACAAGCCAAGTGGGACTACTGTTAGGACACTTTTTGACTCCTATAACTAACGAGGTGTTTGCTTTGCTGCACGACACTTTTAGCGAGTAAGATAAGTGGATTATTGTTACAGTGATGGTGAATTTTTAATAGTGCGACCTAGTTTCTAGAGAAGATTTGTGGCCTTACTAAGGGCTTTGTATCCACTCTTTTTAATTTCGCTGCTATGTATTTGTTCTACTTTTCCATACTGATTTATCCATTTCCTATATGCAGTCACTTATTGAAATAAGCGCCTAAGAAGGACCGCTGTTAGTGTTAGGACGTTGGTTTCCAAGTACAATACCTAGTCACGTTTATTTTTTTTAACTGTGTAGTTCTCCAAGTGGTTAATTGGAATCGCTATGTCAGTGTATTGGATGGTTCGTTGTTTTAATGACGATGGATTTTGATTAATGGGGCCTTGTTCGTTGAATGCAGTTAGAAATCTGCCAAACACTTCGCTCACCTTCTCCTTCTTCTTGCTAAAGGCGTTGTGGACCCTGACTTCGTTCAACGAAGATTAACTAGCATCGGCCGGTGGAGCATTTGTTCGTTAAGCACGGAGTTAATACCGAACAGTACTGAATACGAATCGTGCCTTTGTCATTACGTTGGACGGTTCGGATGGCTAGTTTATTGTACCTTGTCCCCCCCCAAGCTGGACTGTAATTAGGTAGATTTTGATGTGATGCACAGGTTACTTGCTACTCCATTATTAGGACTGCTGATCTGGTGACTGGAGAAGCGTGATCGAATGTGAGCCGATGTGGTGTGCGAAAGTGCGTGATGCAATGAACTGCGTTTTGTGGTGCAGCTCAACAACTTCCTGGTCACTTTGGAACAAGTCGCATTGTTACAGTTATGATGAGACTGGGTGAGTTGACTGCGTGACAAGTTCTGTTCCCTCGCCTGACGAAGAGGTAGTTGGTAATGTTGTGCCTCCGGCCTTGTGCCACCATTTAGTGCTTGCCAATGTCAAGGCTGTTAGATAGACACATGCAGTGTGATGAGCGATGTGGGAAATGTGGGGCAGATTTTGTGGCCGGCGGGTGAAATACCTTTGTGGAAGGATGAGTCACACGTTGGGCGAGTGTGAGTTACCTTGACGTGGGAAGTGGAAGAGGATGGAGGGTGGGTTAGACACCCACGGAGGGGTGAGGCTGACTGGCACTTGCGCCACTCGAGACTAGATAAATGCGAAGTAGAATCAACTTCACAAGCGAATGAAATGCCGATGGAGGGGGAGAGAGAGAGAGGGAGGAGAGTGTTGTCAGGAAGGTAGATGGTGGCGTCAATTACCAAATCACAAGGTATTCGCCCATGCTCTTTCTCAGTGGAGAGCAAGTCGTGAGTGGAAAGGTGGTGTGAGACCAGCCGGTCTAATGCTGGCGTTGATTTTGCACTTCTACCAGTGGGGGAGGTGACCAGGAGGAAGAGCGGCTTGGTCGTCGTGGGCTCATTGGAGGACTGTGTGAGGAATTGCTAATGTCAACTCAAATAGAGAGTACTAGGTGGGCATCCTGTGGTCTGTTTTCGCCTCCCCTTCCGCCATCTAGTAATACCTGCCTGCTCCGTTTGGATTGAGGAGGTGGGAATCTCGTGGTGGGAAGAGCAGGGTAGTGTGAGAATGCACGGAAGGGGTGCAACCCACAAAACAACGTGGGTGAGAGGAGTGTCGGCGACTGGTACTCTTGACGAGTCGACGTGCCTTTATCAAAGTGCGTCGATATTAGTGACACTTCTGATTCTGCCCCTCCTCAACCTGTTCATCCTCCTTCTTCACCAGTTATGCTCTCGAGAGTGAAGTTGTGTGCCTTGGTCCAACTTCCCATTTCATATTCCATAGTTCGGTGGACCCGCTGCCTGCCTACCTCATTGGAGAGAACCTCTACATGGTGGTCCACACAATAAGGGGTAAGAATGCGCATTCCTCTACCTACTACTGCATGTGCACTTTTACTCTCTCTGTCTCAGTTTGTGTGTGCATGTTATTGTCCGTTTCATTGTTCTGTCCTTCTAGGTGGTCGCTTTGACTGGAGGCAAAACTGTCTCGTCTTCTTCGCAACAGCATGAACAAGGTTGCCCATTGAAGTGAGGAAAGGTGTCACACCGGATGACGGCGGTTTGTCTGCCGTGTGGCCAGGACTTTCGAGTCGTCTGTGCAGCAGATACAGAAGTGTGGGACTTATGAAACGAAGTGGTGCAATGCGAGCAGCGTCGGATGAGGGATACGGAGGTAGCGTAAATGCAGTCAGAGCAAATGTGCTGCAGCACAAGACACTTCGACGAAATCTTTGTTTGTTTACTGAAGGGAGACACAATGCCAAAAGAGGTGAGCCAGTGGAGAGTAATGGTGTGAGAGGAGGCGCAGTGAGGGAATGCAATATAGTTAATCAATGTCTTCCAAGTCCCAAGTCCACGCGTCTGTGTCACTCTTCATTGGTTCTCGCCGCTCACAGACCCACGTGTTCCTTTTCCTTGGCTTTCCTTCACTCTCCTTCTAAGCACACATGTTCCTTCTCCTCCTTGCTCCCGCTTGGCTTCTCTTCACTCCCTTTCCCTTCTTCCAATCACACGTGTTACTGCCTCGTTTGGACTGGTCTGTCGTTTGTACCCACAGCTGAAAAGACGACGAGAAGGCGCGTCGAAGTAGTGCATGCTCCTTGTTTTCCACATTACAGTTCTCCTTATTGCACATAAATAAAAGCGCCTTGGTCGATGGAGGGCGTAGCATTCAACCCAGTGGTGTACGCCTTTAGACACGTTGCTGAAGGCTTTTGTCGTTGCAACAGTGCGTAGCGAAAGAAAAGCCTGTGCGTACGAAAACTGCCTTAAGGATGAAGTGGTGGGTCAAAGATACTTGAACGACGAAAGTGTTGAGGATGGTTGCGTGGGCGCGTAGGTGAGTGCATGGATGCATGGGAGGGTGGGTGGATGGAAGGCTGGAATGTGCGTCATTCAGTGGATGTGGAACAGTTTGAGGGGATCGAATGCAGTGAATAAGTGGATGGAGAGTGAATAGCTAGGGCTTGAAAAGTTGTGGTAAGTAAGTGGTTGGAGAAACAAAGCCTAGCGAAATCACTTGCCTCATTCCTGCTGAGTGGAGGAGGCAGCTGAGTTCTCCTCTTTTTTTTACCTGTAACATGACGACTTGATAAAAGAAAGGAAGCTGACGTTATAGATAACGTGTTGTCGATTGTCCGCAGAAATTGTCGTGTGTGTGAGCAACTTGACTATCGCCACCGACGTCTGTGGCCCCCCTTGATCATTGGAGCGTGCTACTGAAGTTAATAAGTAGACACTGCATGACAGGTCCCGGTTCATTGCAGTGGTTGCGTACATAGGCTTGCTGCGGTTTCTTCGGCCTCCGTTTGCACAAATAGCCAGCAACATACGTAAAATAAATGTTATTTTAGTAGAGTGAAACTATATTTGTCATGTAGTGATGAACGCCAATCGGAATCTTTGCCTGGGTAGACTCGTGTCGTTTGATGTGAAAAGTAAGCCGCACTTCGTGTCTCACAAACACCTTTGTTGCCGATGCTAGATGTTTCCTATCGATCATTGCCTGCGAGACACCACTGGAAATGGAAAAGTTGGTTAGATAATGGGCGCTGTAAACACACTTGACTACCTTTACCACCGTAGTTTTGAGACGTGGGAGAAACATTCGATTAGATATTCCAGTGAATCTCGTCTGCCTTTATCACACGTGTCACTCACAAATGGCTAGTACATGGAGAGCTTGAGCACAGGCATATTTGCTCGTCCAGTTGAATCATAAGCACAGCTGTCACGTCGACATCGGTACTGAGTGTGGGCCAATATTGTCGATTTTTATCAATTGTTATGAGACCCTTTCAGCGATGTTGTCTCAGACGGATTTTAGTAAAATCATGCACATCAGGTGTATTCCCACAATGAAGGGTATTTCACAACAATTTCTGCTGCCATGTTGGACTGCACGACACCCTGGCATATTTGCTTGAAGTACTTGACATGATAGGGAAACCTTGTTAACAGACAAGCCTGCTCCTCCCCTGTCATCACGGTCACTGTGGTCACCACTCTCGATGCCCCTGCCTCTGACACGTAAACCAGACATGGTTTGTGGTGGGAGAAACGCTTGTCACCCGCCCCTCTCTTCATATCCTTAGTGATCTGAAAAAGGAGTAGGCAAAGGAGCAATAAATTAACTGATGTTAATGAGTGCTACAGGACACCTACATCTCGTCACCAAATGTGGAACCAGTCGAATCACCACAAGCGCACTAGATTAGCATCATCCGCACTCTCCACCATTCAGCTCGCTGTCTTCCACACACACACACACACACACACACACACACACACACACACACACACAATCACACCCCTTTAACGCTCGCCTTCCATGCTCAGAGAAAGTCAGTGACAAAGACCTCTGCTTTGATATTGTCCTCTCCCCAGTTACTGGGTATTGTTTACCACCTCGTCTTCTGAAGTGTGCGCGTGCCTTTGTGGTGGACGCCCATATCGACTAACTCAATCAAACTGCACAGGCTGCGGTGAAGTGCTGAGGTAGGGAACGAATTCGGACAGAGGAGTGACATGATTTCTTGAGGATTAATGCGCTTGTGAAGCAAATGCGACCTCAACGGTGAATGGACGAGGTGCAGTTAAACCATCAGTGCTTCCTTCATCTCAGTCCCTCCCTCCCTCTCTCCCTCCCTACATACCTACCTCCCCTTCATTGTTCTGCATCCATTCACCACTCCCTTCATCCTATCATGCATCCCATTTCCACACATCCATCCCTCCATCTATCTGCTTTCTATCCCTCTCCTCCACCCTTTCTAGCCAAGTTGCACTCTATCCACTTCATTTGCCGGTAATCTCCTTCCAGTTTTTAACCGTTCACAGAACTCTTCCCCACCATCGTTCATAGTCCACTCGTCCACGAATGCTGCAATGGTGGATGAACGGAGAGGATGCTAGAAGGAGAAATGGAGGTGCAGGTGGTTGGAGTGAGTAAGGAATGAAGTGGTTGTGTGATAAATACAACTACATGATTTCTGGGTGCTAATTCATCATGCTGCCTGCACATGCATCTTCACTGAGTTCACGCACGCCCACATGTCTACGTTTTCTTCTCGCATGCTCACCTACTGAACTCTATGCTTTCACAACATTCTGCACCATTTCTCAGCTCCATCTCTTGCAACTTAGTTTGGATGCAGAAGCAGCTGATGACTTGAGGTGTGCATTCATCACTGATTAAGAGGAGGCGACATCGCTAACTGCTCAACTTAGCCACTCGTGGTGCCTGCCACCGAACAAACAATTTGTGACTCCTGTCGATAAGAAGCTCGCGAAAGTAGTGCACTCAGTGCGCATCGATATCGTAATGAGGTGAAGAAGTGTGGTAGAACATACTACGGATGGAAGATAAATCCAATGTACACAAATTCACATCTCTACCTTTGCCGAGACTACTCGCAACACAGTTCTACAATTCAATTGCTACCAACCCCAATCCACATGCCTTCCAGATTACTCAGGTGGCACTGCGTCGCATTCGCTCCAATGTCACAGGAACTGTAAGCACTTCGGCAATGTCCTTATTCACTAGAAGGGACTGTTCGCCTACCACCACACAGCTGGCATAGTCTGGTGTTGGTGAAATGGCCAAACCGGTGGTAGCGCAATGCTTAGATGACTGGACTAGAAACTGCACACGCTCTGCCCAAAAACCCAATCAGTATCTGCCAGGCTCTGCCACGTGCTTGTCCGCACCTTCATCACGTCCGCGTCAATGTAACTCTTCATCGCATCAAGACACACTCTCCTTTTCCTCTTCTCCCTCACTTCTGCACTGCCCTGCTCATTCATTGTGTCGTCCTCCAGCTATTTTCAAAGTCCTGACACATGGTACTGGCCTCTTTCCCCTTTCTCTACTTCGGCCGCTTCATCCCCTCCTCCTCCCCCTCCTTCACACTGCATTCATCGCAAGGCAACTTCTTCATTTTTGCCAGTACTACCGTGGGCAATATTGAGGGAAACATGGAAAACATTTGCACCATATTTTACTATGAAGCCCATTCTGGCAACGATAAGAGAGGATCATGCGCCTCTCCGCGGTGTCCACCAGCTCCACGCTTAACTCATCCAGCAATTGCGATGGCAAGGCAACGAAAGATAGTCACGTTGTGCTAAAAGGCACGATGGCAAAAGGATCGGGATCGGTGGTGGGAGAATACTGTTAGTGATGCTGAAGGATTGGAGAATACTTACTGGCGAATGAATGTGATGCACAGTTCTCAACACGAAATGCGACTATCACACCAAGCACAAGCCCGTCCACCAGTCCACGTAGGACTATCACGCGTTCACCTACTCACCTCTACGCTCTCACAACAGTCGCCATCTATTCACACCTACTTCATCCCGCTTCTTAATTTCTCTTCCAACATAACTTGGATGCAGATGCAGCTGCTCACTTGAGGTCCGCATTCATGACGGAGTAAGAGGAGGTGAAATCGATAAGCGCTCATCTTAGCTTCTCGTGGTACGTGATTCATTTAATGTCGGTTGTTGGCGCTGCCATGGAACAAGCGAATGGCAAGTCCTTCCCGAAAGAGCCTCGTGACTGTAGTGCACTCAGTGCGCATCGATGTCGTAATGAGGCCAAATGTTCTGGCAATGCATCCTGCTCACTACTGTTCAGAAGAGCCATAAGACAATTAGCATGGTGCAAACGCTCAGTCTCCTGACACTGATATATTTGTGTAGCTCAGGAGGTAGATGCACAAGGCACCAGGTCCTACACGATGGTGCGCTTTCCTGTCCTCCGCATTTTAAATGCCTCGATCAATGCATTTTAAGTAGGTCTGTGTGCATAAGCCGACGTGGTCAGTGAATTTGAGCGCATAGACATTCTCGTCTGCCTCAGAAACGATTTCTTGGCGACTTGGACAACGCCAGAAGCTCTTTTCTGCGCGTAAAATTTTGCGTGAAGACAAATTTTTAAGTAGAAATTGTCTCAAATTAGCAACATTTTTGCTTAATGGAGAAATTTTATCGATGGCATCGTTATTTAGCCTCCCATAAACTTTGTTGAAGATATGCTTTGATAGGTTTTCGCTTTGCCTTCCCCCTTCTCCATTTTGCAACAGGGCATTTGTTAGCCAGTTCTAATTAAAGGCTTGAACAATGCTTTCTGATTGAGGGACTTGTGGATTTGTCTGCCACTTTAGCCTGTCTTGCTCCCACCAACAGCAAGAAATCGCCCCTGGGTCTGTTATTTTTGCAAAAGAATCATTTGTTGGACGGAATTGTCTCCTGCCATGCCTAAATAGATGGGGTGGAGATCGTTGCTTGAAGTAGTAGCCTTGGGGTGGCATGGATGAGTCTTGCGTCATGAACAGCAAGTCTCACTCGCTACTGTTTACTGGCCTTTAGCAGGCACACCACTCCGTTTGGATCACACAACTCATGGCAGATTCAGAATTGATCTCATGGAAATACCGAAATAGATGCTTGACCCTTGATATACACTGATGCCTTTCAGTGCATCCGGGAGGGACCCTTTGGTCATTGACTCAGTTTATGTGGCTCCAGGAAAGCATGATTCATCAATTTGGTTAACCTTCACTGAAGTTTGTCATGTCGCCTAATTCTTTCAACGTGTTGTCAGTAGCAGCCATCCATCTGCACCTCCCATAACCAAGAAGAGTGAGGCAAAGCCCTCCTCGTTTTGATGCAGCTAGCTTCGGCTGATCCCCCACTGCTCTCTAGAAGGCATAAATTAATGCTTGCCTACCCACTAATGCGAATTGCATTTTCTGTTTATTGTGACTGTAACAAACGGTTTTCCACGAACCAATCGTTGCCAAGTAGTGTGTGCGTGTATGTGTATGTGTGTGTGGCCTCCTGAGACTTCCCAAAGAGGGACGAAGGCGTGATCTTGGGCAGGATACAATCATTAAGTAAAAAACAGGGTATTGGGGCTGCTGACAGGATTTTAGAGCCCAGTTTAGCCCAGCCCAGCCTAGTCCAGCCCACCCAGCGGAGACTATTCGGCCACCCCCAGTGTCCCTAAACAACGAAGACTGCAGTCAACTAGCCGAGGTATTGCTGTCTGTAAAATGGACTGCAGGTTGAGACACCAAGTACGGTGTCAGTCAAACTGGAATTCTTTTTGCAAACATGGCATTGCCAGACTGCCAGACGATTCACCTGTCGCCTCCTCCATCATTCACTCCAAGTGGATTGCTTTACATGGGCGTCCACTCCTACAACCAGATACACTGCTGCACACTGGTCGCAAAGCCAGTGGGCGAAACAACTAGTGCTTGAGAGTGGAACAAGTTTCAGATGTCGAATTACAGCCAAAATGGGAAAAAAA
The DNA here is from genome assembly GCA_001693075.2 of Taenia saginata. Taxonomy (NCBI): domain Eukaryota; kingdom Metazoa; phylum Platyhelminthes; class Cestoda; order Cyclophyllidea; family Taeniidae; genus Taenia; species Taenia saginata. The sequence continues at coordinate 37,746 of LWMK02000544.1, forward strand.
TGAAGCCTTAATTGAGAGGTTTCTGATATTAATTTAGTGCTAGTGGTGTTGCACATGCAGGCCCTACTTGTGAACTGACTCTATCGAAAGCATTGCTTCAAGGCTGCCAGGGAGAATCTGCCTTGTATTGCCATAAAACTCTTCAACACATATGCTCTCCAGGAATGTTAAGGCCCGACCTCAAGGTAAAATCTTGTGTGAATTGCGGCGCCAGTGGAAAGGAGGTTGTGGCTTCTCTCACTCCTCTCTCTCTAGGTGGCTTCAAATGATGTTGCAAGCCATGTTGGTGAAGGTAGTCCCTTCTGCCTGGGGGTTAAGTAGGCTGTGTTAATGCCTTTGGTCGTCTCAACGCGAGCCACCTTCTTCGTGTCGACTAGCCTAGCTGCACTCCACTCCCTCCCCTTGCTACATCACCTACGACTTCCTCCCTTTTTATGTGATTTTATGCGAAAGGTGGGGAAGAGCACTCATGTGCACAGTAAATCGGACAGCCACGCAGAGGCCCTAGGTATTGGATTTGAATTCATTTTACCGCTACTTTAAAACGTTCGAGTAAGTGTGCTGTCAGCATCACCTCGTGAAGCATTGCTGCTAGACATCAAATGAGGCCGAGATCTAGACCATTTGCGAAGCATCCATAGCAATGCGTTCGTGTCGATGGCATTATGAAGAGGATTTGGAAACACAAAACAAATCAGTGTTGTGCTACGTGTGATGCAGATGAGTGGTTGGTGAAGTCGGTGTTTGATACCCGTCGGCTTGATTCTGGTGTACCCTCGTGCCTCTCTCCTTAACTGCACTCCTCTCTTCTCCTCCCCCTCAATTACATCAATAAAGCCCATTAATGCGATGAGATCTCCTCTCTTGTGTGTCAGGTCGTCGTGTCGACAACGTTGTACTCTCTCCATGTGTCACCTAACCGCCAAAATGGGCATGATTGGGTTTGCTCACTGCCTCACCCACTTTGCGTTCTTCCTTATCGATCATATTGCTGTCGATGATGCTGTTATCACTGCCCATAACATTTTGTAGGCTCTTGTCAATTGCAAGGATGCCAGCAATGGTGACAGAGGCGCTCTTTTAATTCAACTTTGCCTCCTCGCTAGAATTTGTCCACAGTTGTGCAGGACATTGCCTCATTCGGTAGACGTGCGGGAGGCTAGGTAAGGGATGGTAAAGTGAATGTGTAAGTGGTCAGATTTTTGGGTGGACAGGTGGATAAAGGATAGCTGGATGAATGATGCTGACGTTAACTTTGCATTGACTATTCCACTTTTATGGAGAAACCATCCTCGTCTTTATGCTGTCTGACAACAATCTCATCACGTGCCATGGCTGGATTCTACTCGTGTTTCACTGGTGGATGTTAAAGGTATGGATTAGAGTGCAAAAGCCTACACTGAAGTGGTGTTACCATTAACGGCAACTCCAGTCAAACATGCAAGCGAAACACAATTCTCAATGTGGAAACATAATTTATGCAGTAAGGAAGAAGGAGGAGATTAGAAGAGGGAATTAGTGAGTGGAAGGATGCCCAGTGCATAGATACTAGGCAGTGAAGGGAGACTAGGTTTGCATGCAAACCAAAAATTGTTCCTTCTCAAAGTAGCATTACACAAGGAAGAGATTGTACAAAGATCAAATTCTTCTCTCTCACCAACTACTCTGTGCCCACGTGAGGCGAATCGATGAATGCAAAGCTCAATTTCTTCTCTCTCACCAACTACTCTGTGCCCACGTGAGGCGAATCGATGAATGCAAAGCTCAATTTCTTCTCTCTCACCAACTAATCTGTGCCCACGTGAGGCGAATCGATGAATGCAAAGCTCAATTTCTTCTCTCTCACCAACTACTCTGTGCCCACGTGAGGCGAATCGATGAATGCAAAGCTCAATTTCTTCTCTCTCACCAACTAATCTGTGCCCACGTGAGGCGAATCGATGAATGCAAAGCTCAATTTCTTCTCTCTCACCAACTACTCTGTGCCCACGTGAGGCGAATCGATGAATGCAAAGCTCAATTTCTTCTCTCTCACCAACTAATCTGTGCCCACGTGAGGCGAATCGATGAATGCAAAGCTCAATTTCTTCTCTCTCACCAACTACTCTGTGCCCACGTGAGGCGAATCGATGAATGCAAAGCTCAATTTCTTCTCTCTCACCAACTACTCTGTGCCCACGTGAGGCGAATCGATGAATGCAAAGCTCAATTTCTTCTCTCTCACCAACTAATCTGTGCCCACGTGAGGCGAATCGATGAATGCAAAGCTCAATTTCTTCTCTCTCACCAACTAATCTGTGCCCACGTGAGGCGAATCGATGAATGCAAAGCTCAATTTCTTCTCTCTCACCAACTAATCTGTGCCCACGTGAGGCGAATCGATGAATGCAAAGCTCAATTTCTTCTCTCTCACCAACTAATCTGTGCCCACGTGAGGCGAATCGATGAATGCAAAGCTCAATTTCTTCTCTCTCACCAACTACTCTGTGCCCACGTCAGCTGAAACTATGAATTTATATCTAATTATCCTAATTGATTTTCCCTAATATGCTACCCGTACACCTTGAATTGAAACATTGCCTTTTTTTGCATATTTTTTTGAATTTTATGATTTACTTCTCGTTTTGCTAGCCGTTGTTGTTTGCTCTTTCATCTTCTGTGCAACGGAATTTGGTGTAAATTAATTTGCTTAATTAGCACGGCTAAGTGGCGTTTTGCACTCTAGTTTGAGGAGAATGAGGCGAAAGAGGAGGAGAAGGAGGAGGAGGAGAAGGAGGAGGTCTGCTTTCTTACTCACCGTTGGTGATCTGATGTCAGCCACTGGCATTACATCAGAATTGACCAATCATTTCAACTGACCTTTACTTCTATAGAGTAGGTTGAGGTTCAACTCAACTAACAGTACTTATTTGTATTGTCACTACTTACTTTGTGCTCTATTTCCACCTTAACCTCCCAATGTTTGATAAAGGTCTGGGGCACGAGCAACTGACACACACACACGCATACGCAGGCAGACTTCAACTGTGTCAACAAGCGGTGTAATGTGGATAGCAATACAAGCGAACATGGGTGCGGTAGTGCCTCTATCACTCTGATGGGAGGCGAGTGTGCAAAACCTCGTGTTTAACCCAGTTGACGCATTTGCGTTGACTATGGAGACACCCACATTGCATTCTTTACCCTTTGATGCCCCGTCTTTGCAACTCGACTTGATGCAAGTCCATTTGCACAAAGATGGATTTATTAAATTCGTTTAAAACGATGTCAAAATGTACAAATCACTCGACCTAAAATTGTGCCGACTAAGAGGTGGTTGAAATGGGGCATTTACGTGTGAAGGCATAGGCAGCCACTGGTGACCGAAAGTACAAGTAAGGGAAGAAGTAACCGTGGAAAGCGCATGAACACAATCTACTCAAGAAATCGGAAATCGTCATGTCTGCCTACTTAATGACTTCAGTAGCATGCTCCAGGAACCGATGAAGGCGACAGGCTTTAGTGGCTGTATTCAAATTATTCGCACAAAAAACACCGATTGTATTTAAATGGTATGGCTTATTGCATTGAGAAATGCGTCTCCATGGTCGATTGTGGATGGGATGTTAAAATTACATTGGTATCCACAGCAAAGTGTTGGCGCTAGCTGCACCGCTTCGCGAAGAATTTGGTCCAGTCCTCTCGATTAATAAAACGCTGATCAACGACTTAGCAGTTACAAAATTAACTCGAAATGAACTTCAAGCAGCACCCATTTACCACTACCGCGGATTTTTCTTTAATTCATAACCACTATCTCCTGCCATAAACCTGACCACAGAAAATGCAACACGAGAGTCTACTACATCAATCACAAACGCCACACTATGCACAGTGTCGAGTTGGCATGTGTGCATTGCATAAAATTGTTATGCAAGACATGCAGTTTTCTTAATGGAATGGGAAGGATCTGTAAAGCCTACCTCTCACCACTTTTGCAAGACACACGTCAATGCCCCTGCACCGATTCCTACACTCTCCGCAACTGGTGGATCAGCATTCACTCATTCCACTATCCTAACTCTATGAACATTCAATACCTAGTTCTCCCAATATCGCAACTCATCAGAGCGCCTCAACACTATCGCCAAATCGGCACAACAATGGATGTGGTTCCGCAGTGCGCTTCGTAGGTCAGGAGTAGGCCATTCATTGGCAAACGTCGCTTTACCAAATGCTTATAAGCACACATGTGCAGGTTGTTAGTAATAGTTCTATCTTTTTTAGAGAAGGAGAGGGAGGAGAGATGTCCCTTCCACTCTGCTTCATGCTGTTGACCACTTTGCACTTGCATGGCGGTTTCTCACTGGCAGCAGATAAGGCACCGTCTCATGCTTTCCTTTGATCAATTAATAAGTAGATTTATTCATTTCATTGCATTGTTTGCTATCTACCAGCGTTTAAACTGATGACATCAGTAAGAGCAGTGATAGGCGTAGGTCCTTCCAATCACCTCCCTTCGCAGAGGTGGTGGATAAGTGAGGAGGAGGAAAGTAGATGTGGGAGAAAGACAGAGAGGGAGGCAACAATGAATGAGTGGATGGAAGGAGGAAGTGTGTACGTAGAAGACATGAACAAAACAATGAGCGTCAAAAATTATGCTAGAAGGTAGGGAGACACACGAGCTTGGAAGACAGGAATGAAGGTAAAGAGAAGTGCAGAGAGGGTAGGGAGCGGGGGGTCCACGTGTGTTAGGAACCGGGGAATGAATATAAAGAGAAGTGCAGAGAAGGAGCGAGGGAGAAGGAACGCGTTTACATGGCAGAGGCTGATTGATTACCTTACTTTAACTGCACCGAACCTCCTTTTACACCCTCATCATTTTCTAATAGCTTACTGCTATTTTGACTGCATTTGTGATCCCTCCGTATCCTCTATGCTTGCTAGTTTGCGATGAGTGAGGATGTTCAGCATGCATAGTGGATGTAGGGTCGTAATTGCTATGATAAAATGGTTGGGTGCGTGGATGTGCAAAGGAATTCAAGCATTTACGGGAAGATGGGTAGAGATAAAAGTGAGTGATGAAGCTGGGCATGGATAGTGAATGGGTGAAGAGAAGGAGGATGGAAAGTGGGGGTGGGAGTGAGTGGATGGCTGGACGGGTAGATGGGCGGACGAAAGTGTGTTGAAGTAAGGAGAAGGAAAAATTTTCTTTTGCATTAACTCGTAGACCCTTTCCAACAATCATCAGGGCTTAAGCTTGCAGGCAATTCATCTGCTCCAAGCACTTGAAGACGGAGACAAGGACGAAGTACACGATCGCAGAGAAGACGTCGGGTTCGCTGTGGAAGTGCGTGCGGATGACGCGGCGAACGGGGTCACAGATAACAAATGCTATTCGCACGGGTGAGGAGTGAGTTATGAAGCGACATCTCCACTGCTAAGTGTGTGGTATGAGTTGTAAAAAAGGCAACACATGGCTCATACCTGGCCTTGAAAATTGGTCTAAAAGGGATCAGTGGGTGTAAAGAGGGAGCTACTGTCTAGCAAAAGAGGAGAAGATGTCCCCTAACTAACCGTTCAGTGAAGGTGTGGGTATGCCAAATAGGCGGGAAGGAAGAAAGGAATAATACAATACGTCTGAGTCATCCTGTAATGTCACCACCACCACCACCTCCTCCTCCTCTTCTTTCTCCTGCTATGCTTGCTCCTCTTCAGGACGCCTTCATATCTTGCCGAGCAAGCATTGTTGCCTTCGCCAAATTTATGGTCGCGATGACAATGCACCGGCGAACTCCAACTCCTAGCTGAACGTGCCTATTTAGACATCTACAAACCCAACAAACTAATCCAACGTGTGGCCCTTAACTTCAAGGTGGGTTAATAGCGTATCCAAAGGCACTTTTGGGATGGCGCTGTCGACGTCATTGGTAGTCGCGCAAAGCCCATCCAAATGAAAACCGATGCACAAAATGCCTAGCTAAACTGTTTTTTCATGACTTCTACATCCAATTTCGCCATGCCAAAAAAAATCATTTTTAAACATTAAAAATGACTCTAAAATACCCTAACTACCTTATTGCCCTGTCTAAAACACATGGATATAGCTAAAATTGTTAAGCATTATATGCGCTCCTTTATCATTTCATTTATAAGTAATTGCTTACTTGTATATGAATGCATTCTAAACCAAGCGCATAAGTGAATAAAATTAGCGCAAAACTTTAGCGTTCATTTGTTTTACGGTACGCTGCTTTTAGCATTTAGTTAAAATTATCAGTGCAGTTCGCAAGTGGTATGCTACTTACATATAGATTATTTTTGGATAAAAGTTACAAGATTTGCCATGTTCTTGGTGCTCGCTTATCAGCAGTCAGCAGTAAGTTTCCCTACTTAAAAGCTCACTTTCTGTTTTGGCTGCTTCTTTAGGCTCTTCCGCCTTAAATTCTGTGGCCAAGTTCATGACAAGAGATAGTGGCTATATGTTTAGGAAGAATGCGTGGTAGTGGCTCGTTTCACATTCATCCAGTGAACTATAAGTCAGAGGGCAGTTTTGACTGGCCGAGGAGACTACACTAACTTCTTTGCGACGCGTCGTAGCTACTGCCACAACTCAATCAACAACGTAGGCTATGAACTCTATCAGGCAAATGCATGGAAGTGGCCCAAAGACGAGGAGTCTCCTGTTCCATTAGCAACCATGGAGACGCCTTTAGATGGTGCAGCCAACGATGCGGCTGTTGGTCTGAGCTAGTGGATGTCATGACATCGCACTGTGCGAGAGTCGACTGCTTCCATTTACGCTTTCTGCAAGGCATACAGATCTACCCAACGTAGTGGGTAGACAACTTCCATGACCTTCTTTTGGGAGGGAGTTACAATGCACTTGTTCGATGACAGCGCTAATAATTAGTGACGAATGGACGACGAACCACGAGTAGCTAGAAGAAGCAGTCAGCAATTTCGCCTCCTCCTAATCAGTGACAAATGCACCTGCATCTAGGCTAAATTGGAAGGAATAGTAGGAATTGGGATGAAAAGGATGACGACTGATAGAGAATGCTGTGAAAGCATGGAGGTGATTGGGTGAACGCTCGAGAAACCAGCGCAGACTTGGTGTAACCGTATGTGCACAAGCAATATGATCAGTGTACACACCATGATGCAATATCAATTGATGGTTAACATGCTTGAATGCCTCTCTCCACGGTGCCCAGAAGGCACGGAGTCGGCACCCATCCACTCATAAATCCACTCATCAAGGTACCTCTCCACCCCTCATTGCACAAAATGTTTCCACGTCGAGAGGTGTGGAAGGAATTATCCTCGCTTGCATGGTTGGCTGGAATTGTCACAACTAGTAGACACTTCGCTCTAGGCTGTTACATTTCGGTGGTGACCTTCAGCACCCACCAATCAGGCGCGGTTTGAAGGTAGCCATGACGTGTGACAGAATTGTAGTCATGCAACATAAAGGGCAGTATGGTGTTTCCGAATGTTAAATGGTCGATGCAAGCCTAAAATTAGCATTGTTTTCCCAGCTGTGTCGTATGCCTTGCCCACCCACAAAATCCATTTATTTGTGTATCCACAACCCATTCGCCATCTAGCCATCCCCACGCACCCACTTACGAGGCAGAGGGCCTCCATCATCACCTCCTGCATCCGTTCCGCCCACTTACTTCAAGGCAGTCTGCATGGCAATTACCGATTGACATTAAGCTGATGTGACATCCACGTTTTAATTGTGTGACAAATGAGGGCCACTCGCAAAACAGTACTGAAATATTTGCATTGGAATATGCGGACATGGTTTTGTAGTCCATCTCCCGCATTACTTCTTCTAAAATAAAACCAACTAATAGGTGGTAGAAATGGAACATTTAGTGCTCAAGACATTGGCAGCCATTGCGTACGAAGAAAACCGAGCCGCGTCATGAAGCTGCTACTTAATGACTTCAGTAGCACGCTTGCAAGACGGAGGAAGGCGACAGATGTTGGTGGCTCTATTCAAGTTATCTACTCACAAAACACCTTTTGTGTTCAAATGGCAACACGTATTGCACAGCATTCTCTTCCACTATTAAGTTCCCACTTTTCAGATATGAGAGTGACTTTCATGTTATTGGTTTTAGCGAATCAGCGGAGAAGGGATGAGGGAGAGGATAACACGGAAAGAACCTCCACTATCGGCACTTGCATGTCAAGTTCTTGGCCGCTAGCCATTCCCATGTAGTTTGACAAGGAGTAGGTTGCGATGCACTGCACTAACAGATGCCAATGGACCTCACAGGCCACATATGTCATGTCACAAAATGTGGTTCGCTAGAATTGGGGCCATTCACTCGCAATGAAAACACAGACCATACCCATTTCTCACGTCCTCAACAACCATCAATGATTTTCTTGCAATTAAGAGGCGAAGTGATGAGTACTAGGGGTTGGTTTGAATAAATATCTGGCCATGAGTGAGATGTAAATCAGCATTGAGTGTAGGCATATAGCAACTCAGCCAGGAAATATCACCCTTCTGACATTAGGCTATAAAGGCCTCAAGGCCCCATGCCACAATATTTTATTGCCAAATGGACGGTGCTTAGTAACCCAACTCCCTGCTTGACTGTGTGTTCAATTTCGGGGGACTGCGCCTTCGCTTCGCGGCATGGCCTTCGCACCATGCTGACTGCATCATAGTCCTTCTATGCAGTAGTAAGCAGCTTGTTCATTTGCACCACTCCAGCCTACTCCTACATCAGTGAAGACGCAGAGTGCTACTTTTGTGTGGCACCTTTGGAAAGGAGTTAGAATGTTCGCATTTGGTGAGTGTGGGTGCGTGTGTGTGTTCTGACAACCAACATCGAATCAACCAGTGATGTACAAGGAGCTCAAGTCAACGGCTACATCTACACCTAATTTGAGTTACAAGTGAAATTGAGGTGTGGGATGAAGATGTGAAGTGTTGGAGAATGCTGTGAAAGCATGGAGTTCATCGGGTGAGCGTGTGAATAAACCAACCTATGTACCCTTAAGCCATATCATCCCTCCACGCAACGTCGTCTCACAAGTAGGCCCGTGTGCATAAGCCAACGTGGTCTGTGAGATTAGGCTTCTAGACATACTTGACTGCCTCAGAAGCACAGTCTTGGCGACGTGGACAATGCCAGAACCCCTTTACTGTGCATAAAATTGTGCAAGAAGACAACTTTATTCCCAAGTGGAAGCAATCCCAAATTCAAAAGTGCTTGCTTGGCAAAGAAGTTTTATCGATGGCTTTGTTATATAGCCTCCCATAAATTTTGTTGAAGTAGTGCTTTGTTTGGTCTTCAGATCACTTTTCCTTTTCTCCACTATGCAACGAGGCCTTGGATAATCAGTTTCGATTGAGACTCAAACACTGCTTTCTAATTCAATGACTCGTGGAACGGTCGGTCAAGGTATCCTGTTGTGCTCCTACAAACGGCGAGAAATCGCGTTAGGTCAGTTGCTTTTGCAAAAAATCATTCGTTGCACGGATTAGTCTCCTGCCGTAAATAAATGAATAGGTTGGGATTCGTTGCTTGAAGTAGTAGCTTGAAGGTGACAGGGACGAGTCCTGTGTCATGAAGGACAAGTCTCACTTGCCACCGCTTGCTGGTCTTCAGTAGGCACACCACTCTGTTTGGATTGCACAGCGCTTGGCGAATTCAGAATGGACCGATTAGAAATGCTGAATCACACGCTTGGCCGTCAAATGAAAGCTGCGATAAGAAAGTGCTTTTCCATCACGATTGACCAGCCCTGAGAGACAGGAGACATCGCTGTCAGTTGTGGTATCATCGTCGCATCGGGTCACGCGCGAGCAGGAGCGCTGTCGCCTTTAACACGGAAGACAGGTTAGTCGGCGTTGATGTCGTACCTTGACTCGAAAGGATGGTCGTGACACACAACTGCCATGAGACAGGTGACTGACTAGCGACATCTTTCCTGTGTATGCATGAAAGGGGTGGAGAGAACTCTTCCTCTCTAGCCATACTTTCGCAGTGGCGGATTAAATGCGTTTCAGTGGTATCGACACGCTCATCTCGAGGGTACACATTAACACTCACACAAACACCTAGTTATTAAAATCGTTTTAATCCCTTTTAGAGCAAGCATTACTCCA